>JAREIK010000428.1:1182500-1358278 GCA_029783825.1 Sapria himalayana
TTTAATTTATTATAAAATAAGTTGGAAGCATTTATTTATTATTTTTATAAGATAAAAAATATGGTAGTGGTTATTAATACAAATTAAATGCAAAATTTTATTTATTTTACAAAATTAAATTATAAATAATATATATATATATAGTAAAAAAACATTAAATTATCTAATTTATTATATACAATTAAATGATCATTTTATTTATTATGAAATAAGTTGGAAACATTTTTTTATTATTTTTATAAGATAAAAAAGATGGTAGTGTTTATTAATACAAATTAAATGCAAAATTTTATTTATTTTACAAAATGAAATTATAAATAATATATATATACATATATAGTAAAAAAAACATTAATTTATCCAATTTATTAAATACAATTAAATGATCATTTTATTTATTATGAAATAAATTGGAAACATTTCTTTATTATTGTTATAAGATAAAATAAATGATTATGTTTATTAATAAAAATTAAAAGCAAATTCTTATTTATTTTACAAAATAAAATTATAAAAATACACACACACACACGCACATAATGTAAAACACATGTTGATTCATCAATTTCATTATATAAAATTAAATGAATATTTTATTTATTTTAAAAGAAATTAAAAATATTTATTTATTATTTTCATAATTTAAAAAAGATGGTTATGTTTCTTAATAATAATTAGATACAACGTCTTATTTATTTAACAAAATAAAATTAGAATTAATATATATATATATATATTTCTTTATTTATTTATTTTTATTTATTTATTTATATAATACAAAAAATGAAACTAATTTTATTGGAAATCAAAAAAAAACATGGGTGAGAAAAAGTAGGGATCAAGCACATTGTTTTTTTTTTTTGAAAAAAAGGGTAGATAAGTTCAACATTTTAAAAAGTGAAAATGATATAAAGGGGGTCCAAAATAAAAAATATTTATGTTTTTTTCCCATCTAACTATATAATGGCATGTATTCATATTCAGGTAAAAAATATATTTGAAACAATATTTATTTGTACATACATATAGTTAAACATATATATACATATTCAAGTAAACAATATATGTTAAATATGTTGGGCCTTGCGTATGTGTGAGTTGAGTAGACCGTTCGATTTTTTTTGTTTTTGTTTTTTTGTTTAATATAGTCAACATAGACTAAGAACATGAGATAAAAATTCACGTTATGATTTTTAAAAAATAATATTTAAAAATTTGTGAAAAATAATAATGTTCTCATTTTCACAAGGAGAGCCTTCTCAAATAAGGGAGTGCCCCCATCAAATGTATTAAATTAATGGGAGAGAAACATGGTGTATGTTTTTCATTTATGAGTGTTCTTTTTATTTGATCATTGTTGATTTTTTCTATGTGCATCGAGGTATTCTTTATTCTATACTTACATCAAGACCTTGCATTTTTCACTTTTTCATCTGCCTTCCTAGGTAAGTCATTTCCTTTCATTCTTCTTGCTATAGTTTTAGGGTAGATAATTTGGTATGTCACTTTGTGGCTCTATCATTTTATTCTATCTTGGCTAGGTGTTAGTCTAAAAAAGTTATATTTTTGAGCCAATCATTTACGGTTATTACTCACTATTTAATTATTGATTTATAGAAATATATATTGTACAAAATTAGTTTGTATACTTAAATTGTATAATGTATATTTTCTTAGTTTATAATTTATGTATTTTTGTGTGTGCATATTATTTAATTATTATTTTAATTATCCAGATTGTATAATATATTTTTATAGGGTGGGTCTACTTTTATTGTTGTTTATATGCAAAATTGAGTGTCATGAGCAACATGTATAATATTTGAAGATTCAAAAAGTCATGTACAAAATCTCTACTTTGGTCCATCAATTATGATCCAACAATGTCATTGATTCTGATGCATAAATATGATGAACCAATGATATTCCCTAAAGATAACATGGAAAGAGATTTGGAACAGTCACCACAAAATCCAAGGTTTACGTACTTGTACCATATTTTAAATTTCTAAGATTTTATGTCCTAAAAAAATATTTTAGCCAAAAATATAATTTTGGATATTGTGTGTTTTACTGACTTCCTGTATATATGAAGACTTTTTTCATACATATTATTCAATTTGAAACTTGTAAAATTTGAACTTTGTTTTTCACTATGTTTGATTTTTAGAATTATGGTATTGATAGGTTGTTGAATTTATTGCTTTCATTATTTGATTAACTAATCATTATACTTGATATTTTATGATTTCAAATAAACTATTCTTCAAATATTCTACCTCAAATAACTGGTAACAGAGGGAGGTTCCAATCACAACCAAAAAGTAGTATCTAAACTTCTCTAGAGGGGGATGTTCTTCATTGATATTGAAATGATATCTAGTCTATATTTTATCTTCATATTGATATATTGTTATTCATATATCAATACATTGATTTTGATCATATTTTGGAACTCATTTGTTCATGTTTGTTTGTGATCCAAATTGTGTTTTATTATCATAGAGGATCTCTTTGTGATTAAAAAATTAATAGGGACTAATAATTCAATTTGAAAAAAAATATAATGCATGCCTAACTTGTAGTTAATTAGTTGTACAACCTAATAATGAAGAAGGAGAAACCTGAAAAAATGAGTAAAGTAGAATGGAAATATCTACCCTCTAGGATTACCTTCATAATTCAACAATAGATAGGTAGGGATTCTTATTAATATGTTGTCGATGATAAGAAGGCAGATAATTTATGGGACAAACTAGAGTTTATGTTTAAAAAGAACACATTTATAAATAAAAAAAGATCATTAATTGTTTAGTAAACATAAATTTCAAGGATGATAGTTTAAGGTCGATGTACATCAACATCTTTTATTAGTTGGTGAATTAACTTTCATCCATCAAAATGGTTTTGGGAGATGAGTTATTAGCTTGTCTAATGTTGAGCTCACTTCCAAAGAACTAAGATAACTGTGTGGTTTCCCCGAGCAAGTTACCACCTAGAGGTAATATGTAAATGCATGTCATCTCGGAAAAATTATTATCCCAAGAAGCAAGGAGAAATGAGAAGGAAAAAGTTTCTCATGGTATTCGTGTTTCTAAGAAATATGATAAGAGCACCATGAGGTACACATTGCCTAAGAGAAGAACTCATTCTTTAATACATAAATTGCAAAATAGAAAAGTAGTAAAGTGTTACCGCTGTAATAAGATAGGACACATAAAAAAAGATAGTTATTCTTGGAAAAGACTAAAACAATAGTGAATGAGAGTAGATAGACCTGAGAGAGAGGCCAACATCATGTCAGGAGACTTATTGAATCAAGAATGTCATTTCTTATAACTCCACACACCAAGTTGTTTACTGCATACAGATCTACTAATTATGGCATAGTAAAGATGCGTGATAGTGAAATATCATGGATTTTTGCAAGGGAGACATTATCTGTAGATGCATACATAATATCAACTAAAATTTAGAAATGTCTAATACATATTGGATATTAACATGCACCTGATATCTATTAGCATGTTGAATGATATAGAATTTGTCAGTCATTTTGGAGATAGGTGGTGGAAACTAATCAAGAGTGCATTACTTATTGTGAGGGGTACAAAGTAGAGCTTTTTATATGCCACTTGGCATGTGTATATAATAATTAGGTAAATATTATTCAAAATTAGAGCAACATTAGTCTTTGTTATAAGAGATTTAGTCACATGAGTGAGAAGGACTTTCATCTTTTAGCTATAAAGAATATCTTGTCATTTAATCAATGATCTTCTCTTGATGAGTGTATGTACAGCATGACTAAAAAAAGTCAGAGTATCTTTTTACTTTCATCACCCTTGAGGAGATTCAAAATCCTAGATCTTATTCATACCGATGTCTTCTCCATGTAAAGGAGAATACTCGACAATGCCCTATATTTGTTCATATTCATTGATGATTATTCTAATAAAATTGAGTATATACACTAAATATGAAAGATTAGTTCTTACCAATCTTTTAGGATTTGCATGCTAGAGTTGAGAGAGAAAATGACAGAAAATTGATCTCCGTAGATTTTGATATTAAAAAAGAATATCGAGATCAATTTGAAAGTTATTGTGTATCCCATGACATAGAAATGAAAAGTCATAAGTAAAGATGCAACATTAAAATGGCATCATTGAGAAGATGAAATAGACAATAGAGTGGAGAGTTTCAAGGATACTTTGTCATGTGCATATTCATAAAAATTTTAGGGAGAAGCTATGCATATAGATATTGATGTAATCAATATGTGCCCTACTACTATCTTAGATAAAATGTTATAATAAAATATTGATTGTGAAATATATCTCATATAATCACTTATTAGTTTTTAACTACAATTCCTATGTTCATATCTCAAAAAATAAACTATCTAAACCTGATGATATTGTATGTCCATGAATCTTCATTGGCTACAGACACAAAGAATTTGGGTATAGTCTATGTGACCCAATTTCCAATAAGCTTATTATGAGTTGAGATGTGATTTTTTTTGGTGAAACAATTTATAGAGGGTAGTCATCCAAGTAGAGAGAAGAGTGATTCCATGAAGATTTATATTTACATAGATCTGGCGCAAGTTCCTCCCAGTAATTAGTCTATTCAAGGAGGAGGTATTGAGCTATCATCTAATGATTTTGAGCCTCAACATACATATCATATTTTTGATCCACATGATGTACCTAATATTTTCAAGCACTAAGATCATCTATTGAGTGAGTGAGGAAATATATTCGAGCTGGAACTAGGATGGACCCAATTATTCATTATGATACTATTGAGTTTCTATTTTGAATCATAATTTTTGCATAATAATCAAATCAAGAATATAAACATGATAAAATTTCATTATCCATGAGTTAGGATAAGTGCCTTAACAAAATAGAACACCAATGTGATTATAAAAGCTTTCTCCCATATTCATGATGCTAATGTGCCATGAGGAAAAAGCTGATTAGTGAATTTTTTATCCTTCAACATACGCAACGTACTTCTCATGCGTTCAAAAGTGATACTAATTTTTTTAATAAATATCTTTTAAATTATAATAAATGACTCTTAAAAAATTAATTTATTTGTTTTATATATATAAAAACCAATATCAATTAAATTGATATTTTATATTATATATATATATATATATATATATATATATATATATATATATATATACAAATTAATAAATTTTTCATCATGATTTATAAAGTTGACACATATAGTAAGAGTTAAAGGCTATGGAAGGGACCTCAAGCTCAAACAAGACACTGGGCTTCCAATATAAATTAAATGATTTTATTTGAATTAATTATAATTCTTTTCACTATAGAATTATTATTACATTTTCTCACTTATTCAAAATTCAATTCAAGCTATTTGTTATTTAATACTTATTAATTTTCCTATGTTAAGATCACATATGCCCATTGATTAAATTAAATTAATCAATATCTTATTATTGATTAATTGATATGTTGGATTTAAAATCAATATCTTATTATTTCTTTTAGAACTTCTATTTAATTTATTTGATATGTTGGATTTAAAATCAACGTGCATTGTTTGATATTATTAATACTTATACGTATCCTCAAGGGTGCATCATCAATCTATTTTATATGACATGAATTTTATTAATAATTAATAGTCACCATTCAATTGATATTATAGTCATCCAATTCACTAAACAGTTAAAAGTTAAATCTATTTATAGATATCACACCATGTGAATTAAATAACTAAAAATAAATACATTTGATTATTAATTATTTAAAGATCAAAAAAAAATATTATTCAAAATAACGATGAGATATATATTATTTTATCTTTTAGTATAAAATAATCACTCAACCCAATCTTGTTCAATATCTATATTGAAGTGTACTAATATAAGAAGTTTAAATTGTATCATTTCTTATAATCAAGATAGATCTACTAAACTTTTGTATTACAATCTTACTAATAGTATGTCCAATTGTATTTAGATTTTGAATATAAAGTTTATATTCTAAAAAATTGACAATTTGATCTTTTGTATATAAGCCAAACAATACACACTAAATCATCTACTTTGTAGAATATAGAACATAGGTATATTATATATTTAAATACCAAATTAGCTTATTGTAAATTCTCATAGATTTGAAATAACAAAATACATTAAATAAACATTCATTACACTCAAATACCTTTTAATATAAATAAAATTCTGATAATCTTCCTCTTTGACTTAAAACTATGATGTCACACATCTCAATCTCATTCCTTCCACATGCTTATCAAAAACCTAGCTAACAGGCTCTTTATGAAAGGATCTCCTAGGTTGTCCATTGATGATATCTTGGTCACCACTATATCACATCTTTTCATAATATCTTTTATTAAATAATATTTGTGCTTAATATTTTTTTTCATTCTAGTAAACTCTAGGTTCCTTCGAGTTAGCAACTGCTCCACAATTATTACAATAAAGTGTAGTAAGCAATTGCATAGAAGGGATTAGTTTTAGATCCGTTATGAATTTTTTGAGTTATATTGTCTCCTTGGACGTCTCTAAGGCCACCAAATATTTGGCCTTTATAGTAGAATCAGTAATACAATATTATTTGATGATCCTTCAACTTATCGCTCAACTTTATAAGGTAAACACATAATCATGGGTTGAAAATCTTAAATCTCATCTAATTAGAAATCTGACTCTATATACCATATAGGAATAAGATTATTTCTGTGGTAAACCAACATGTAGTCTCTAATTCTTTTTAGGTACTTGTTATGTGTTTTACAATTGTTTAATTTTCTTTTGTTAGGTCAGATTTATATCCATTGATAGTCCATACAAAGTATTGCATACATTAAGCTTCCTACTACAAATGCATGAGAAACCACTTTAATTGTATCTATCTCATTAGTTTTTATTGGGGCATTGATTCTTCGATAGAGTAATTCAATACTTGAAAGGAATAAAACCTTTCTTTAAATTTTGAATGTTAAAATGGGTCAAGATATGATCGATATTAGAAGTTTGAGATAAATCCAATATTTTTCACTTGAAATCTCATAAATGCTAAATCCTAAGAATATGATTAGCTTCTCCCATGTCTTTTCTATGGAATTGACTGGACAACCAGATCTTAATTGAAGATAATACTCTCACATCATTCCCAATGATTAAGATGTCATATATGTACAATACCAAAAATACCACAATGCTACCACTATAATTTTTGTACACATAAGACCTATCCAGGCATTTATCAAAACTATAAGATTTAAAGGTCTAATCAAAATGAGTATTCTAGGATTTAAATTTTTGCTAAAGACCATATATAGATCTCCTAAGTTTTCATAGAAAGTGCTCTTGGCCTTTCACTATTAAACCATCTAATTACATCATATAGATGTATTCCTCAATATGCTCATCCAAAAATATATTCTCCATGTCCAATCGACAAACTTCATAATTATAATAAGTTTAAATGGATAATAGAATCTGGATAGACATTAGCATAGCTATTGAAAAAAATATTTCTTCATAATCGATTCCCTCTTTCTGAGTGAACCCTTTTGCAACAAGCCTATCTTTGTAAGTTTCAATCTTACTATCTATTATACTCTTTTTCTTATTGATTCACCTACACTTGATAAGGTTTATTCCTTCAAGTAGTTCCATAAGATCTTAGACTTGATTAGAGCACATGAATTACATTTATGATTTCATAGTATTTTGCCACAAGATTTACATCTCTATCTTTCAGTACTTCATAATAGTTATAGAAATTGATATCCACCTCATCAATGATTCTATCATAATATTTTTTTAATAGTGTATACCATAAAGGTTAATGAATAAATCTCTCACTATGATGAGATACTCTGCTTGGCTATTTACTTTGTGTGGTATGCTTTATAGATGCTAATTCTTATAAACAATCATGATCATGATTATTTGGTTGTGTAACTAGTATGTTAATGTCATATTCATAATGTTTAGAATATATAAGTTTTTAAAAAATTTTTAAACTATGATGTTAATGAGATATTTGGAACATTACTTTATGGTGTTTATTTTTGTATTATCAGTATTAAAGGAATTTTTAGCTAGTTCATTTTCTCTCATTTCTTCTAGAATAATTTTAACACTAGATTTGTCGTTAGTAATATAGTCATCTTTCAAGAATTGGAAATTGATATATACAATGACATTTTGATCCAATAAACCAAACCACCTTTGGTTCCTATAGGACATTTTATAAAGAAACAAACTTTTATTCTTGTTCCAACTTCTATATTTTTACTTTCAACAGATATGCTAGGAATCTCCAAAGGTGAATGAATTTCAAATTGGGCATGCACCTAGTTCACAATTTAATTGAAGCAGTAAGTACTAACTTAGACGGTTCGAAGTTTAGAATGTAAGTCACTATTTCTAATGCATATCCTAAGAAGAAATAAAATATATCTAAATAACTCATTAATGATCTAACCATATCCATAAGAGTTTGATTCCTTCTATTTACCATACTATTTTTTTGTGGAATACCAAATGCATGCAATTGAGATGTCCTCTCATGTTCTGATAGGTAGTCCATAACTCTCCAAAAATGTACTCACCACCATGATTAAATCAAAGTGTCGTGTTATTTTTATCAAGATGTTTCATTATTTCTTCCTTATATCTTTTGAATTTCTAAAAAACTTCAAAATTATGACATATTAGATAAATATACTCATACCTTAAATAATCATTAATGAAAGTGATTAAATAATAAAGTCACCTCTAGTTTGGATAGACATGGGTAAGCAAAACATAGAATAAACCAATTCTAATTGTTATTCAGCTCTATTGCCTTTAGCAGTAAAATTCTATCTGGTCATCTTTCCTTCAAGGTTTGAGTCATAGGTTGGAAGTTCTTCCACTTCCAATGAATCCAAGGGTCCATTTTTAACTAGTCTTAAGATTTATATGACCTAGATATATGTGCTATAGATAAATTTGATTCATTGTGGAAGGTTCCTTTCTCTAACATAGTAAAATATTAGTGCTATTCAATTCATTTTGTAGAACAGAGAGATGTAATTAATAATAGAAAGATTGTTTACTATTGAACCAAAATATATATTTCTTTTATTCAAGTAGATTGTAACAGAATCATTGAACAAGATTGAAATCCTATCATTAACCAAATTGAAAACTAGAATCAAGTTCAATTTTATTGAGAGTAAAAAAGACAATTTTTAATAATAAATAATTTTCAATATCACTGAAGTCATTGTGCACATTTTACACACAAAACCCCACCAAAACCCATTTATATATCCATAAAAAAATAGCACCACCATTTAGATATACTATGATACTGAAACCCAGTCATAGCAAATATTTATGTATGATGGACGAAAAGTTATATGTATTTAGGGTTGAATGAGAAATTCATAGAATTCCTCATGTTATAACTTTGTTACATCTCCATGAACTTCAAGGGTAGTTTCGACAATCAATTTTAGTCAAAGCTTTACACAAATAGTTATGAAAATTTTGTATTCCATAACTCTACCATCTGATTGTCACAATTATTGTGCAAGATTTTTTTTTGGCTATGAAACTTTCTTAGAGTCTTGTTCGTACTAGCATCATAACATTTCTATGGTTGTGGTATTAATTTTGTGCTATAACAATCAAGTATCCCACTGGTATTAAAATTGTGACATCCTCTAGTACCATGACATTCTTATTACATAGTCATAAATAATAAGGCAAAAGTCATCACTTTTGTCCAGCACCATGACTTTTGGTTATAGAGAGTTCTGAGAAACATTTACTCAAGTAATACCCATTTCCAGAGTCGTGAATCTTTCCTCCTAAAAATAGACCAAATTCATGGTCATTGCAAATGCTGAGACTTTGGGGCATAAAGGTGAAATACATAAGTTGAGTCCATTCACAAAGTTGCAACTTCATGTTACAAAAAATAAAAGCATGAGTCATGACCATTCCCATTGCTTTGACTTCATATTGCAAAAGAGAAATGCATAAGTCATGACTATTACAGCTCTAAGACTTAATATTATAGAGAGGAAATGCATGAGCACTAGCAATTCTCAGTGTAATGGCAATATAATATAAAAGAGAGACTATACAGATAAATTTCATAATATAGTAATTCTCTAGTACTATAACTTTTTGTTACATAAAGATAAACCTAAAGTCACAGTGCTTCTCCAGCACCATGATTTCCTAATTAAAAATACACCCAACCATTCATGTTAAAGTAAAACTTAGAGCCAAAAAATAGAAGACAAGAGAGGACATGATAAAACCCCGAGGGAGCTATAGTTTTGGATTAAAAAAATCACCCAACACTAAGAGAGATCCAAGAGAAAAGAGGTGATACAAGACACACGCCTGAATACTAAGGGCAAGCACAAATATTGACTTCAATTTAGAAGTAGATCCAAGGTACACAAATAAGAATTGTGGAATTATTATTTTGATTCCTAGCCACTCTTGAGGGTTGTCATTAAGTTGCGAAAGACTTAATGGGTGGGTGTGCAATTTACTTGTGGAGTTGCCCTGAAAAACTCCTTTCAAAATTTTCATTTTCTATTTTTCTATTCAAATGGATGGTTGTGCAATTTAAGTTGAAAGTCATAATTTTTTAGGAAAAAAAAATCACCGCTCCGGCCTTTTTCTAACTTTAGAATGACACAGCTTGCAGAATATCCATGGTTGCACATTTTGTCTCTGGAACACAAAGTTATAGCACTTAAAATGGCTCATGTCATTGGTCTCTTTCATACATTAAATAATCATGAAGATGGGAATGACCTTAGTTTGTATATTTCTCTGCTTTAATACAAAATCGTAATAAAAAAAATAGGTCGTGGTTTTGATCCTTTCTTCATAGTAAAAAGTCATGACCCTGGAAATAGCCCACGACTCGAATATTACTCTTTAGAACTTTTTGTAGCAAAACAATGTGGTATAGGGAATATGTCTGTCGCTTTTGTCTTAGACTTTGAAGCTTTATAATAAAAAAGCCATGATGCTGGAGGCATGCCATATCATTGAGCAACAGTGGGATACTTAGTTTTTGAGAGGTAGAATTAATATCATAGTCATAAAAATTATTATGAGCTACTATGGCTGTGACTCCAAGAAAATTTTATAGACAAATATAATATAATGCATAATGAAATAATTCTATCGATGAGATAATAGAGTCATAGTGTATGAAGATTACCTTGACTATTTGTGTAGAACTTCAGCCAATATTTAATATCAAAACTACCTTTTAATGTAATGAGGTGTAATAAAGTCATAACATAAAAAATAGTAAGACTTTACATGATTTTCACTTTCATCCTTCTCAACATTCTACCAAGTCTCTATTTCACATAAAAACCATACAATTTCACTATTATTCATCATAATCCATTAAAAATCATAATTTAGTGAAATTGTGCATTGTAAAGTAATTTCTATATATACACATCATGATTAATCCCCAAATTACTTAGGTTTCTTTAGTATTTAGAATATTGAAAAAACTCTCACATTAAAGTGATTATTTGTCCCTGAGCAATTAATGTCCCCCTATATAAAAAATTTATATTTCATCTATCTCCATAAATATTAACTATGAATAGGTTTGAGTGTGATAGTATGTCTAGATAGTGGGAATACTTCTTTTTTGGACATATAAATGAGTCATGACATCGTTTGATTTTGAATTCCATCACTAAATTTTGAGGACATAAAAGGATCTATGTGAATTGATATATTTATTTATCATACCATGTTAAAAAAACAAATCTTTGGTTACCTCCCAAGTATTGTTATGTTTAATGTCTATTGCTAGATCAACAAAGAGTTGTTAATTTAATCAGTAATTTTAGCTATCCAGGCTAACTTCATTATATATTCTTTCATTACTCTTTTCTTCTAAAGCTTTCTTTTAGTATTTAATCAAGTTCCATACTTTTTTCTTCAGGGCTTTCTTCTTTTATTCTCCTTCCTAGGATCTCACAGCTTTATAGATTACCAAGGCTTCAACTTCATTAAATGCCATAACTTTAAGGATCACCACAACACGTTGTTTGACTGCACTTCAAACTTTTTCCTTTTGGAACTCCAAAGTCAAGGCTTCAACCCATCTATAAGTCATGACTTTCATTAACTGCCTTTATTTTTTTAGTTCTTTCAAATCTTCTAGAATTGTAGTTGAAGTTATGTTATGTTTCACCCTTTGCCCATTAACTTTGAATTCTGCTCTATTTTTTGATTTCACCATGACTTCCCCATAAGGAGTCACATACATAATTATAAAGGGTCCATACCACTGAGACTTTATCTTCCCTAAGAATAACGTAAACTAAGAGTTGAAAACTAATACATTTTTTTGCTATTTTAAGATATCACATTTGCAAATTTTTATCATTCCAAATTTCGTGTAATCTTTATAAATCCATTAATTATTATAGGCTTCATTCTGAAATTCCTCAAGTTTACGCATATGTAGATGTCTATTTTCTTTCACACCACCCATATCATTGTTTAATGTCACATCATGCTCAATTTTCAAGAATTACCATCAAATGACAAATTTTACTAAAAACAAGTCGATAAGGAGACATCTCCAATAGACTTTTAAATTTAGTTTTATGAGCCTAGAGTGTTTCCTTCAAATATTGAGACCAATATTTTCTAGATGGGTTTAACATCATTTCCAATATCATTTTGATATTTCTATTTGATATTTCCACTTGCACATTTATTAGTGGATGATATGGAAGTTCCTTCTTATGGCTAGTTTTATGTTTCATCAAATAAACACTAAATAATCAGTTATAGAAATGACTGCTTTCAACATTGATGATACATCATGATATTCCAAACCTAGTGAAGATTTTTACATCTAAGAAATCCTTAGTCTTTTTTGCATTATTTTTCTGCATCACTACTACTTCAACCTATTGACATATAATTCACTGCTATGATATACTCTTTCTCACAAGATAGCAAAAAAGATCTCATAATGTCAATTCTGCATACATAAAAATCTTCCCTTCAAGAATAAAGTTAAATGACATTTCATGTCATCTAGATATATTACTAAATCTTTGGTATCTATTGCATTGACATGCTATGTTTTGACAATCCTAAAATAATTAAGGCCAAAAAAATATATATATTTAAATACTTTTTGGGTGGTCTTGTTACCATCAAATTTTTTTCTAAATGGTAATGAGTAACATTTGAGGATGATTATTACTTATTCATCTTAGGGCATGCATCTTTTTATAATTAGATTGGCACTTTTTATAAACTATAGTTTATCAACCCATAGATAATTTTTCATGTCATACAAGATTTTTTTCTTTTGGTGAGACAACACATGCTGAATAGTTAATGAAAGCAGTGTACCGGGTAGTTTGGAATCCATCATTAGAACTTCTTCATTCGAAAATCATTTAAACCTTCAACTTCTCTGATTCTTTTGTCCTAGGATACCAATCATCATAAATGCTTATCTATCACATTATGACTCCCCTTCTTATCCCAAATTTCTAGATTAAGTTCTTAAAAAACTAGTATCCATCTTATCAATCTTTGCTTAGCTATTTTTTTTCATCAAATAGCATATAGTTGCATGATCCATGTAACACCACCTTTTTTATATAGATATATGTTTGGAATATTTTACAAGAGAATATCATATAGCTAACATTTCCTTTTCCATGGTTATATATTTCACTTGGGCTTTATTCAAGGTCTAATTGGCATAAGAAATTTCTATAAAGATATTGTCTTATTTCTATCCCAATTAGAGGTGTCAAATGAGTCTATGTCTACCGGCATGGCCCATTGGTTGTGCCGCCAGGTGCCATGCTGTGTTATACACGGCATTGTATGATTCCAATGTCGAATACAACATTGTATGATTCCAATGTCGAATACAACATGGTATGATTATCATGTTGTGCTCGATACGATATGATTCCCATGACATGCTTGGCTAGTTATAGGAACAAGCTGGCTGGCCACTAGCTCGGCAAGACACAATTGGCCTGCACAGTGTGGGGTCTTGCAGGACAATGTCGGGCATAGGGTAGGCCTTGCTAGTGTGGGCTAGTTTGGGCAGAACAAAGTGGTCTTTTTTTGCTCTTATCCTATATGCTAAGACCTACAAAAACCTAAGAGAAAGATATAATATAATTTTTGAAATTTAATCTTATTTAATTATAAATATTTATGCGTAAATCAAAAAAACCATCAAAATATAAAGTGAGAAAACTACAAATTACAATCCAATCCAATATCAAATACAATACATCTTACATCAGTAATCAAAAGAGAAATTAAAAATTGCAAAAGTGCATAAATCAAAATTGAAAATAAAATAGTAAAAATAAATAAACAATAGCAATATAACATATTATAAGAATGATATGAATCAAGAATGTTCAAAATCAATTGGTATTTTCGGTATGCTAATATGGATGGAGATGTAGATCATCATCTTCATCATTATGAATATATCTGAAGATATTGCTAGTGCCCTCAATATCCTCAATCTCTATGTCACATGAATCATTTCTTGTGCCTTATCTTGAATACCTAATTTTGAATCCTCTCAATCTTTCATGCATGCAAGTGCCTCTAAGATATCTAGCCATAATCTCAATCTCCTATCTGTAATGACATTGGGTACTTCAAATAAAAAGTAGACTTTGATACTATACTAGATACTAGAGGGATCAATTGATCATGTGCAATCTTAGATAGCTTGGGAGAAGTGAATTTATATGATTTTACCCATAATAAAATGTTCAAGTTCTTATTATCATCATATGATAGGATGGAGTAGTAAATGGCGTCTAAGTACTGACATATCTCACTCCTATTTGATAAATCATTTCGTAACCTTTACATAGCTAACTAAATAAAGAATTCATCATGTCTAAAAATAGTGTCCACGTCCATACTTAGAGCATGGCCATAGCTATCTTACCTAGTATTGTAATATGAAAATAAGTCTGTTAATTATTTTATGAATGAATCCTTCTAGTTGGTATACCTTGTTCATATACATAGATATGTATGTCAAATTATTTTCTACCCCTTCCACCTTAACCATAGGATGGAGAAGTCATTGTCTTCCCATGGCTAACTAATGGAACATCCCATTGTTTAATTGAGCATCCCATCATTTTCTCATGGCTAACAGAATGGAGAAGTCAACATCTTATAATATGATGTCCATTTTCATATTCGGAGCATTACTACAACTATCATACCTAGTATTATTATACCAAAATAAGTCAGTTAATTTTTTATGAATAAATTTTTTTGGTTGGTGTACCTAGTTCATGCACGTGGGTATGTATGTCAAAATATTTTTTGCCCCTTACACCTTAATCATAAGATCCATATAGATAGTCACAAAATATAATGTTTGAATAGACTAATATTTTAAATATCTGGTCTCAATCTTAACAAACATGGTGCTAAAAGTAGGATGACCTATATACTTGCTAAACATGCTATAAGTATTGCAGGTGTACCTAAGTGTAATGGAATGTGTGGGAATATACATACATGAACACATGTTTATCATGTCAAAAAAATCTTTGGAAATTTCATTAAAGAAATTTATGTATCCTAATTAAAATCATCAATAATAAGCTCATTACTCTTACTATTAACATAGTCAAATATCTTAAATTATTTACAATAGTGTCTAACATCTATTTGAAATTTTTTCTTTTTAAGCCATGTAAACAAAAATAACTACTAAACTTCTTTTGCCTGCTAGGTATCCTAAAGTATTTTAGTGAATTTCTTATTTTTTTCTAGTGTACGAAAAATAATTTCCTTTTCTTTCAATATTATTAGGTTAATTACAAGAAAAATGCATATAACATACATGTTATACTAAATATTTTATTTTGAATATCATATTCTCTAAAGGTTTAAAACAATTTACCCTCCCCCTAATTTTCCCTTATCAACCCCAAGAAAGATGCATATGATAAACTTTCATATTGGACAATTATCTTAGTAGTGATCACAACTAAGCACGTTTAACTTTGGAGTGCTTATGAGAACTAGTGCATTAGTGATGATTTAAATACATACACACATATATGGAAAAGAATGGACAATATCGAGAAATCCTTTTATCTTTTCTATTAATTTTTCATTTAGAGTCTACATAATTGGTGATGAGGTAAGAAAATAATGCATTGTTGCAGCTTGACTTTATATCAGATGTTAAGGACACCACTCTACTAAATTTCATAAATTTATTAATTATTAATTATTTTTCTAAATACTAAAATTTTATTATCATTCCTACATGTGGACCTAGGAATCCTATAATAAGTAGGCTAAAAGTAGGTTTACATAAAACTAGCTACCCTAAGATCCTCAGAAAATCTAAATGGGTGACCCATGATGGTAATAAGGTTGATCATATCTTCTGTCCCAATATCATTCTCTCAAATTTAATGCACCTTATTTTTTGGTACATTGATTGGCATACCCTTTTAGGTGTCAGTCTCACATGCACACATATATTTTATATCTTTTTATAATATATATATTATGTCTGATTATTCATCAATATTCCTAGAATTTTTAGTTTTTATTATTTTAAAGTGTATTTATACTATTAATATTTCCCTAGTTTTTTAATTTTTAGGTGACATATGGGTTTGGGTCGAGGCCATTGGAGAAAACATAGTTTCTACCTTGAACCGTTCAATAGAGTTTTCATTGTTATCTATGTCTAGATCTATGTCAATTTGGTACTCATTTTCATTAAATTCACTATGTGATATTTTTTTTATTATTTATATTATTTAATTTTTTATCAAATTAACGTTATAAAAAAATTCTAATGTAACATTATAAAAGAATTTAAAAACTAGTATTGTACCGCAAGCTACTTTATTATAATTTATAACTCCTAGATTCTATACAACTAACTTGCAGCATTGCATAGGCTGTCAAGCACACCCAGACCACTATGAACCATCTATCTTATTCCTGAATGCGCAAACATTGAACATAAATATAAATGAAAAAAATAGTATAGCATATTGCATATGTATATCGAATATTTATGTTGCAAAATGATATACCAAAGTTTAAAGAGAAACAACACTACACAAAAAAGCAAAAAGATAGAAATAAGGGAAACTATTAGCTGAGGGAGTCAGAGAGAGTCATAGAAGAGACGAAACTGAGAATTAACATCAAAATTTTTTATTTTCTATTTATAGAGAAAAGAAGTAACATTGGAAGCCCAATGCATGAAAATACAATGGATGGCCAACCAATTGCAATCGGTCATGTAAGCAAGATTAGGCATACATGGATGGACTTTAAAAAAACTTGCCCCATCAAGCAGTCATCCAATGGGACTTGAACCATAACTTGTGACATGTATATAACTAATCCCATGTCCCCAAGTTGGTGGATTGTGGCTCTGGGCCAAGCACATAGGTATTAACTAGCTCGGCATGAGACAAGGCTCATGCCAGCCTAGCATGGCACAAGCTTGCCACAGAATGGCATGGTCTAGGATCAGGCACTATTCTATACTTTCATGTCATGTTGGACTTGGCATGACTAAACCATGTCATGCCATGATACATGTCGTAGGTCATGTCTGGGCTGCTCGTCCCATTTAACACCAATAATCCAAATATGACTCCGAGGGCATATTCACTTATATCACACGTAATAAAAAATAGTACTTCAAACGCATCAATGCATTTTTGATAAATCATATAATGCATTTTTATCCAAGAGTTGGTATAGTAATTTCATTATCTTTGAGAAGTTATCAATAAAGCTCTATTAAAATCCTACATGCCTAAGGAAACTTTTCAACCATTTGATTGTAATGGGGTGTGGAATAGTTTTGATAAGGAAAATCTTTGTATCATTTGCCTCCAATCATCTATATGATATTGTATATCCAAGTATGATCTATTTGTTAACCTTTAAGTGATATTTTTTCCAATTGATGATTAAATTTTTCTACTTATTTTACATTAATATAACCACTAGGTTATGCAAGCATCCTTCAAAAGAATATCCTTACAGATATAAATTATCCATGAATGCCTTCATAATTTTTTCATTGAGCTCGAAAAAAATAGTATTCATGAACCTCTAAAAAATGGCAGGAGCAATACAAATAACAAATGGAATTCTCCTAAATGTAAAAGTTATATGTAGGGAAGTGAACATAATTATATCTTGATATACCATATCAATGAGAATTAAATTGTATCCTTAATATTGATCCAAAAATAATAGAATAAATGGGCTGAGATTCTGTCTAATATCTAGTTTGTGAATGGAAGTGAATAATAATTCTTTATTATTTATGTGTTCAATTTCTAATATTTAACACATTACAACTATCTATTTGTTTCATGTGTTAAGTTTCTTCATCTGTTATGGTTTTGACTACTATCATACCTTCTTTATTTAGTACATGATAAATTGGAATCACACATGGACTAATAGACATAGCAGAAATGATTCATGATACCTATTTCATCCAAAAATAATCTCACCTTTAGCTATTTCATGATATATTTCTTTATCACATTTTATATCATGAGATTTAACCTCCATTGAATGCTTAATCACATCATCCTTCACACAGATCATTTTTAGGATGATGTTACCATGCAATGGTACCCAAAAGTTTTCTTATACCACTTTATTATGTGTCACAATATTAATATTTTCCTTCTATAACTCCAAAGTCATTGCACTATCTAAGACTACTAAGAAAGTCATGGAATTTTTTGGTTCATTTTCTATATCTTTAATTTCTATCTTTTCATTATTTTGTAAGGAGAATTTCATTTATTCCTCTAAATTATTCTAATTTATCTTCATTCTTTATGTTGTCATTTCCTCATCGATTCTTTTTCCATGCAGGTAGTTCATATTATTGCTTTGTTTGCTTTTCATTAGTAATATACTAACAATATCATCAAACCCTATAATGGATTTCTACTGGATAGTATTCCAGCCAGTTATCTCTTCATGTCTTTCATATGTCATATCTTCACAGTTCTCCATTTTTTGATAATTAAACCAATTTGGGTTATCATGAGGTAATAGATAAGAATCATTCTTTGTTTGAAATTAGGCTTCATCATATTGATACATCAGATTGTGCATGTTCATATTCTACTCTTGAAGTTCTTCTATTGTTTGAAATTAAGCTTCATCGGTACTTCATCATATTGATTCACAAGTCGATACCTTTTATTTAATCAACCGTCCTTGAATATTGCTTTATATGTGCATTTTTATTCACTGACCTCATGTTTCATATAGACATAAACTAATATGGTAATAAAAATATTTTTACTTTTTCCTTCATAAACATCTTACCTACATAATTAACATACACTTTTCTTTAAATCTCACCAGGGGTAATTATATGATATAAAAAAAATTGCATGTTTATCACCATCTTATGAGTCATCTCCAATCATGTGTATATCATGGCTTACATATCATTGCCTACCAAAGTGACACATGACTCTCACACTATAGGCAAAATCTTTTTGAAAATATTTTATAAAATACCCACTTCAATTACGGATTAGTTCTTCTAAGATATGCACAATAGATTCACTTTTAAAAGTATTCATGGTTATAGCTTACAAAGTATCATACTCACATGATAAATATATCACAATGTTAGGTATTTATATATAGGTTTGTCTCAGACACCATGATAGAAAGTACTATCACTTCCTTTCAATCATTATGTTCGAGTGTGCGTCATAGTTTAATTATTACTTGCCACCATGATAACATGCACAAACCCACCAATATTAAAATCCTAATTTTATTTCTACATAAATACCAAATCCATTAATATCCAAACCATAACAAAATTTAAACATAAAATTTATTTATTGAGCATCTATCACCCTAGACATCAATTTAGTCTGACATTGGAGACAAATTCACATGATATAATTGAAAATATATCTCATTGAATTTTGGGTTCCCAATGATAGCCCTCGAAATTATATGGGAATCAAACCCTAAATTCACAATAATCTGTCATATTCTTTTAATTTTTCCTGAGGTAAAGCTAAAATATATGCACCCCATTATGGTTTATGCTTGTGTCTTGTATTGCCCCTTTGCTTATTAACCACCCTATGGTTAGGAAAAATTTGGCTCTCAAAACCTAGCTATAGCCTATTTTCTCATTCCTCAAAAACTCATTTTAAAAGTCACATTTTTCTCTCTTATACTCAAATTGTTAGGTGTAAACTTTAAGTCCTAAGTTTGACTTTTTAGGAAAACATCATGAATTTGATCTCTTTCTAACTTTAGAATGTCAAATTCACTTTAGAATATCATGTCATTAGGAATAGCCATAGTTGCACATTTTATCACTAGAACACAAACTTGTAGTACTTGGAATGGGTCATGGCTTTGGTATATCTTATGCATCAGTAGTCACAACACTAGGAATGGTTGTGAAAACATATCTTCCCTCTATAATACAAGTCATGACATCAGGAATAGGTATGACTTGTTCATTTCATCTATATAACCCAAATTCATGATGTTGGAAATAGGTCATGGTTTTGATCTCTAGAGCAAAGAGTCATAACCCTTAAAATGATCATTACTAAAGTATTTATTTCTAAACTTTCATTATATAAAATTCATGGTGTTAGCAATATGATCTCATTTTGTTTCTTAAACTTAATGGCTCTATAATGAGAAAGCCATGTCATGGGTGATTGTTGTAACTTTGAGAATGAGTGAAGGTACTTAGTTGTTGTGCTGTAGAATGAATATCATAGCTATAAATTATTATTATAAACTAGTGTGGTTGTGACTTCAAGTGATTTTTGTAGTCAACTAGAACACAAACATGTAGTACTTGGAATGGGTCATGGATTTGGTATATCTTATGCATCAATAGTCACAACACTAGGAATGGTTGTGAAAACATATCTTCCCTCTAAAAGACAAGTCATGACATTAGGAATAGGTATGACTTGTTCATTTCATCTCTAATACCCAAATTCATGATGTTAGAAATAGGTCATGGCTATGATCTCTAGAGTAAAGAGTCATAACCCTTAAAATGGTCACTACTAAAGTATTTATTTCTAATTTTCATTATATAAAAGTCATGGTGTTAGCGATATGATCTCCTTTTGGTTCTTAAACTTAATGGCTCTACAATGAGAAATCCATGTCATGTGTGCTTGTTGCAGCTTTGAGAATGAGTGAAGGTACTTGGTTGTTGTGATCTAGAATGAATATTATAGCTATAAAAAATTATTATGAGCTAGATGTGGTTGTGACTCCAAGAGATTTTTGTAGTCAAATAGAATATGCTGTATAGTAAAATAATTGCATCAATGAGATGATAAAGTCATGGTAATGAAGACTATCATAATTAATTGTGTAGAGCTTTAGTAAAGAATAGATGATGAAATTATCATATAGCTCATTGAGTATAACAAAGTCATAACAAAGTCATATATGATAATTTCATATAGATAGATGATGAAATTATCATATATGAAATTATCATATAGCTCATTGAATCACATTTTTCATGCCAACCTGAGTAGTTATTAATTATAGTTGATTAATCTAACATACATGTGCAATCCCTATATGATTGATATATAGACTAAATGTTTATTTTATTACTTGTACAACTTATATACTTGCAGAATAATATTGGATGAGAAACTCTCACCCATCTAACTTTTATGACATACTTAACCATAAAATTAGATATTATAACAAAGTCAAAATATTATATGCATAAACTATATTTTAAGAACACGACTAGTTTGAACTCCTCATCTCCTTCTCCTCTCCGCCTTGCATTGGTTTCAAGTTTATAATTTTTTGTGTTTTTCTTATCCCTATTAGATTATGTCATATTTAAATAGATTATGTCATAAAAGTTAACTAGAATATGTCATAAAAGTTATATGTATAGAACATTAGTCTATTTAAACATGTCGATGTCCTTTATAATTTGCATTCGAATCATACAATGCCATGTCTAACACGGCATGGCGCCTGGCGGCACTGCCAATGTGCCATGCCGGTAGACAAAGACTCATTTGACACCTCTAATTGGGATAGAAATAAGACAATATCTTTAGGGAAATTTCTTATCCCAATTAGACCTTGAATGAAGCTCAAGTGAAATATATAATCATGGAAAAGGAAATGTTAGCTACATGACATTCTCTTGTGAGATATTCAAACAAATATCTATAGAAAAAAGGTGGTGTTAAATGGATCATGCAACTATATGCTATTTGATGAAAAAAATAGCTAAGCTAAGATTGATAAGATGGATACTAGTTTTTTAAGAACTTAATCTAGAAATTTGGGATAAGACGGGGAGTATTAATGTGATAGATAAGCATTTATAATGATTGGAATCCTAGGACAAAAGAATCAGACATGTTGAAGGTTTGAAGGATTTTCGAATGAGGAAGTTCTAATGATGGATTCCAAACTACCCGGTACACTACTTTTCTTAACTATTCAACATGTGTTGTCTCACCAAAAGAAAAAAATCTTGTATGACATGAAAAATTATCTTTGGGTTGATAAACTATAGTTTAGAACATGTGCCAATCTAATTATAAAAAGATGCAAGCCCGAAGATGAATAAGTAATAATCATCCTCAAATGTTACTAATCACCATTTAGAAAAAAATTTGGTGGTTACAAGACCATCTAAAAAGTATTTAAATATTTATATATTTTTTGGCCTTTTTTATTTTAGGATTGTCAAAACATAGCATGTCAATGCAATAGATACCAAAGATTGAGTAATATATCTAGATTACATGAAATACCATTTAACTTTATTCTTGAAGGGAATATTTTTATGTATGTAGAATTGACTTTCTGAACTCTTTTTTGCTATCTTGTGAGAAAGAGTATATCAAAGCAGTGGATTATGTGTCAATAGGTGGAAGTAGTAGTGATGTAGAAAAATAATGCAAAAAAGACTATGGATTTCTTAGATGAAAAAATCTTCACTGGGTTTGGAATGTCATGATGTATCATCAATGATGAAAGCAGTCTTTTTTATAACTGATTATTTAGTGTGTATTTGATGAAGCATAAAACTAGCCATAAGAAGGAACTTCCATATCATCCACTAATAAATGTGCAAGTGGAAATATCAAATAGAAATATCAAAATGATATTGTAAATGATGTTAAACCCATCTAGAAAATATTGGTCTTAATATTTGAATGAAACACTCTAGGCTCATAAAACTAAATTTAAAAGTCTATTGGAGATGTCTCCTTATCGACTTGTTTTTAGTAAAATTATTCATTTGATGGTAATTCTTGAAAATTGAGCATGATGTGACATTAAACAATGATATGGGTGATGTGAAACAAAACATACATCTACATATGAGTAAACTTGAGGAATTTCAGAATGACGCCTATAATAATTAATGGATTTATAATGATTACACGAAAAGTGGCATGATAAAAATTTGCAAAGGTGATATCTTAAAATAGCGAAAAAAAGTAATAGTTTTCGACTCTTATTTTAAGTTATTCTTAGGGAAGATAAAGTCTCAGTGGTATGGACCCTTTATAATTATGTATGTGACTCCTTATGGGGCAGTCATGGTGAAATAAAAAAATAGAACAGAATTCAGAGTTAATGGGCAAAGGGTGAAACATAACATAACTTCAACTACAATTCTAGAAGATTTGAAAGAACTAAAAAAATAAAGGCAATCAATGAAAGTCATGACTTATAGATGGGTTGAAGCCTTGACTTTGGAGTTCCAAAAAGAAAAAGTTTGAAGTGCAGTCAAACAACGTGTTGTGGTGATCCTTAAAGTTATGGCATTTAATGAAGTTGAAGCCTTGATAATCTATAGAGTTGTGAGATCATAGGAAGGAGAATAAAAGAAGAAAGCCCTAATGAAGAAAATATGGAACATGATTTAATACTAAAAGAAAGATTGAGAAGAAAAGAGTAATGAAAGAATATATAATGAAGATAGCCTGGACAGCTAAAATTAGTGATTAAAGTAACAACTCTTTGTTGATTCAGCAATAGACATTAAACATAACAATACTTGGGAGGTAACCAAAGATTTGTTTTTTAACATGGTATGATAAAACAAATATACCCATTCACATAGATCCTTTAATGTCCAAAAATTTAGTGATGAAATTCAAAATCAAACGATGCCATGACTCATTTATATGTCCAAAAAAGAAGTATTCCCACTATCTAGACATACTATCACACTCAAACCTAGTCATAGTTAATATTTATGGAGATAGATGAAACATAAATTTTTTATATAGGGGGACATTAATTGCTCAGGGACAAATAATCATTTTAATGTGAGAGTTTTTTCAATATGCTAAATACTAAAGAAACACAAGTAATTTGGTGATTAATCATGATGTGTATATATAGAAATTACTTTAAAATGCACAATTTCACTAAATTATGATTGTTACTGGTTTATGATGAATAATAGTGAAATTGTATGGTTTTTATGTGAAATAGAGACTTGGTAGATTATTGAGAAGGATGAAAGTGAAAATCATGTAAAGTCATACTATTTTTTATGTTATGACTTTATTACACCTCATTACATTAAAAGGTAGTTTTGATATTAAATTTTGGCTGAAGTTCTACACAAATATCATGGTAATCTTCATACACTATGACTCTATTATCTCATCGATAGAATTATTTCACTATGCAATATATTATATTTTTCAATAAATTTTCTTGGAGTCATATCCATAGTTGCTCATAACAATTTTTATGACTATGATGTTAATTCTACCTCCAAAAAACTAAGTATCTCACTGTTGCTCAAAGATATGGCATGCCTCCAGCATCATGGCTTTTTCATTATAAAGCTTTAAAGTCAAAGACAAAAGCGACATACATATTCACAATACCACATTGTTTAGCTACAAAAAGTTCTAGAGAGTAATATTCGAGTCGTGGGCTATTTCTAGGGTCATGACTTTTTACTATGAAGAAATGATCAAAATAACGACCTATTTTTTTTATTACGATTTTGTATTAAAGCAGAGAAATATACAAACTAAGGTCATTCACATCTTCATGGTTATTTAATGTATGAGAGAGACTAAAGACATGAGCCATTTTAAGTGCTATAACTTTGTGTTCCAGAGACAAAATGTGCAACCATGGACTTTTTGCACTGCTGTGTCATTCTAAAGTTAGAAAAAGGCCGGAGCAGTGATATTTTTTCCTAAATAATTATGACTTTCAACTTAAATTGCACACCTATCCATTTGTATAGAAAAATTGAAAATGAAAATTTTGAAAGGAGTTTTTCAGGGCAACTCCACAAGTAAATTGCACACCCACCCATTTAGTCTTTCACAACTTAATGACAACCCTCAAGAGTGGCTAGGAATCAAAATAATAATTCCACAATTCTTATTCGTGTACCTTGGATCTACTTCTAAATTGAAGTCAATATTTGTGCTTTCCCTTAGTATTCAATCGCATGCCTTGTATCACCCCTTTTCTCTTGGATCTATCTTAGGTTTGGATGATTTTTTTAATCCAAAACTATAGCTACCTCGGGGTTTTCTAATGTCCTCACTTGTGTTCTATTTTTTGGCTCTAAGTTTTACTTTTACATGAATGGTTGGGTGTACTTTTAATTAGGAAATCATGGTGCTGGAGAAGCACTGTGACTTTAGGTTTGTCTTTATGTAACAAAAATTTATGGTACTAGAGAATGACTATATTATGATTTTCACCTTTATAGTCTCTTTTTTATATTAGATTGCCATTAGACTGAGAATTGCTAGTACTCATGCATTTCCTCTCTATAATATGAAGTCTCAGAGCTATAATAGTCATGACTCATGCATTTCTCCTTTGCAATATGTAGTCAAAGCAATGGGAATGGTCATGACTCATGCTTTTATTTTATGTAATATGAAGTTGCAACTTTTTGAATGGACTCAACTTATGTATTTCACCTTTATGACCCAAAGTCTCAGCATTTGCAATGGCCATGAATTTGGTCTATTTTTAGGAGGAAAGATTCACGACTCTTGAAATGGGTATTACTCGAATAAATGTTTCTCAGAACTCTCTATAACCAAAAGTCATGGTGTTTGAAAAAAGTTATTACTTTTGCCTTATTATTTATGACTATGTAATGAGAAAGTCATAGTACTAGAGGGTGTCACAATTTTAATACTAGTGGGATACTTGATTGCTATAGCACAAAATTAATACCACAACCATAGAAATGTTATGAAGCTAGTACAAGCATGACTCTAAGAAAGATTCATATCCAAAAAAAATCTTGCATGATAATATAATTGTGACAATGAGATGGTAGAGTTATGGAATACAAAATTTTCATAACTATTTGTGTAAAGCTTTGACTAAAATTGAATTTCGAAACTACCCTTGAAGTTCATGGAGATGTAACAAAGTTATAACATGAGGAATACTATGACTTTCTCATCCAACCCTAAAAACATATAACTTTTCATCAATAATAAATAAGTATTTGCTATGACTGGGTTTCAGTATCATATTATATCTAAATGGTGGTGCTATTTTTTTTATGGATATATAAATGAGTTTTAATGGTGTTTTGTGTGTAAAATGTGCACAATGACT
Source organism: Sapria himalayana (assembly GCA_029783825.1). Lineage (NCBI taxonomy): Eukaryota > Viridiplantae > Streptophyta > Magnoliopsida > Malpighiales > Rafflesiaceae > Sapria > Sapria himalayana. The sequence goes on from JAREIK010000428.1 coordinate 1,209,268, forward strand.
TGAGTGATTTTGAAAATTATTTATTATTAAAAATTGTCTTTATTACTCTCAATAAAATTGAACGTGATTCTAGTTTACAATTTGGTTAATGATAGAATTTCAATCTTGTTCAATGATTCTGTTACAATCTACTTGAATAAAAGAAATATATATTTTGGTTCAATAGTAAAAAATCTTTCTATTATTAATTACACCTCTCTGTTCTACAAAATGAATTGAATAGCACTAATATTTTACTATGTTAGAGAAAGCTACCTTCCACAATTAACCAAATTTATCTATGGCACATATATCTAGGTCATATAAATCTTAAGATTAATTAAAAATGGACCCTTGGATTGATTGGAAGTGGAAGAACTTCCAACCTATGACTCAAACCTTGAAGGAAAGATGACCAGATAGTATTTTACGGCTAAAGGCAATAGAGCTGGATAACAATTAGAATTGGTTTATTCTATGTTTTACTGACCCATGTAAAATCAAACTAGAGTTGACTTTATAATTTAATCACTTTCATTAATGATTATTTAAGTTATGAGTATATTTATCTAATATGGCATAATTTTGAAGTTTTTGAGAAATTCAAAAGATATAAGGAATAAATAAAGAAACATCTTGATAAACATAACAAGACACTTTGATTTAATCATGGTGGTGAGTACATTTTTGGAGAGTTGTGAACTACCTATTAGAACATGAGAGGACATCTCAATTGCCTGCATTTAGTATTCCACAAAAAAATAGTATGGTAAAAAGAAGGAATCAAACTTTTATGGATTTGGTGAGATCATTAATGAGTTATTCAGATATATTTGATTTCTTCTTAGGATATGTATTAGAAATAGTGACTTACATTCTAAACTTGGCACCATCTAAGTTAGTACTTACTACTTCAATTAAATTGTGAACTAGGTGCATGCCCAATCTTAAATTCATTCACCTTTGGAGATTCCTAGCATATGTGTTGAAAGGAAAAATATACAAGTTAGAACTAAGAATAAAAGTTTGTTTCTTTATAAAATATCCTATAGGAACCAAGGTAGTTTGGTTTTTAGGATCAAATATCATTGTATATATCAATTTCCAATTCTTGAAAGATGACTATATTACTAACGACAAATCTAGAGTTAAAATTATTCTAGAAGAAATGAGAGGAAAATAACTAGCTAAAAATTCCTTTATTACCAATAAAACAAAAAGAAATACCATAAAGTAATGTTGCAAATATCTGATTAACATCATAGTTTAAGGATTTTTAAGGAACTTATAGATTCTAAACATTTTGAATATGACATTAACATAGTAGTTACACAACCAAATAATCATGATCATGATCTTTTATAAGAATTAGCATCTATAGAGCATACCACAAAAAGTACATAGCCAAGCAGAGTATCTCATCATAGTGCGAGATTTATTCATTAACCTTCATGGTATACACTATTGAAAAAATATTATGATAGAATCATTGATGAGGTGGATATCAATTTCTATAACTATTTTGAAGTACTGAAAGATAAAGATGTAAATTTTGTGGCAAAATACTATGAACTCATATATGTAATTCATGTATTCTAATCAAGTCTAAGATCTTATGGAACTACTTGAAGGAATAAACCATATCAAGTGTAAGTGAATCTATAATAAAAAGAGTATAATAGATAGTAAGATTGAAACTTACAAAGCTAGGCTTGTTGCAAAAGGGTTCACTCAGAAAGAGGGAATCAATTATGAAGAAATATTTTTTTTAGTAGCTATGCTAAAGTCTATCCAGATTCTATTATCCATTTAAACTTATTATAATTATGAAGTTTGTCGAATGGACATGAAGACTGTATTTTTGGATGAGCATATTGTGGAATACATCTATATGATGTAATTAGATGGTTTAATAGTGAAAGGCCAAGAGCACTTTCTATGAAAACTTAAGAGATCTATATATGGTCTTTAGCAAACATTTAAATCCTAGAATACTCATTTTGATTAGACTATTAAATCTTATAGATTTGATAAATGCCCAGATAGGTCTTATGCGTACAAAAATTATAGTGGTAGCATTGTGGTATTTTCGGTATTATACATAGATGACATCTTGCTCATTGGGAATGATGTTAGAGTGTTATCTTCAATTAAAATTTGGTTGTGCAGTCAATTCCATATAAAAGACATTGGAGAATCTAATCATATTTTTGGGATTAAGCTTTTATGAGATTGCAAGTGAAGAATATTTGACTTATCTCAAACTTCTAATATCGATAATATCTAGACCCATTTTAACATTCATAATTTCAAGAAAGCTTTTATTCCTTTCAAGTATGGAATTACTCTATCGAATAATCAATGCCGAAAAAAAAACTAATGAGATAGATAAAATCAAAGTCGTTTCTCATGCAATTGTAGTATGAAGCTTATTGTATGCAATAATTTGTATGTACTATCAATGGATATAAATCTGACAGAGGAAAAGAAAATTATTCAATTGTAAAACAAATAACAAGTACCTAAAAAGAATTAGAGACTACATGTTGGTTTACCAGAGAAATAATATTATTCCCATATGGTATATAGAGTCAGATTTCCAATTAGATGAGATTTAAGATATTCAACCCATGGTTATGTGTTTACCTTATAAAGTTGAGCGATAAGTTGAAGGATAATCAAATATTATTGTATTACTGGTTCTACTATAAAGGCCAAATATTTGTTGGCCTCAAAGACATCCAAGGAGACAATATAACTCAAAAAATTCATAACGGATCTAAGTCTAATTCCTTCTATGCAATTGCTTACTACACATTATTGCAATAATAGTGGAGTAGTTGCTAACTCGAAGGAAGCTAGAGTTTACTAGAAGTAAAAATATATTAATCACAAATATTATTTAATAAAAGATATTATGAAAAGATGTTATATAGTGGTGACCAAGATATCATCAATGGACACCCTAGGAGATCCTTTCATAAAGAGCCTGTTAGCTGGGTTTTTGATAAGCATGTGGAAGGAATGATATTGAGATGTCTGACATCATAATTTTAAGTCAAAGAGGAAGATTGTCAGAATTTTATTTATATAAAAAGGTATTTGAGTGAAATGAATGTTTATTTAATGTATTTTGTTATTTCAAATCTATGAGAATTTACAATAAGCTAATTTGGTATTTAAATACATAATATACCTATGTTCTATATTCTACATAGTAGATGATTTAGTGTGTATAGATTGGCTTATATACAAAAGATCAAATTGTCAATTTTTGTAGAATATAAACTTTATATTCAAAATCTAAATACAATTGGACATACTATTAGTAAGATTGTAATACAAAAGTTTAGTAGATCTATTTTGATTATAGGAAATGATAAAATTTTAACTTCTTATATTAGTACACTTCAATATAGATATTAAAAAGAGTGAGTTGGAGTGATTATTTTATACTAAAAGATAAAATAATATATATCTCATGGTTATTTTGAATATTATTTTTCTTGATCTTGAAATAATTAATAATCAAATGTATTTATTATTAGTTATTTTAATTCACATAGCGTGAGTACTATAAATAGATTTAGCTTTTAACTGTTTAGTGAATTGGATTACTATAAAATCAATTTAATGGTGACTGTTAATTATTAATAAAATTCATGTCATATTAAATAGATTGATGGTGCCCCCTTGAGGATACGTATGAGTATTAATAATATGAAACAATGCATGTGGATTTTAAATCCAACATATCAAATAAGTTAAATAGAAGTTCTAAAAGAAATAATAATATTTTGATTTTAAATCCAACATATGAATTAATCAATAATCAGATATTGATTAATTTAATTTAATCAATGGGCATATGTGATCTTAACTTAGGAAAATTATTAAGTATTAAATAACAAATAGATTGAATTGAATTTTGATTAAGTGAGAAAATGTAATTATAATTCTATAGTGAAAAGAATTATAATTAATGTAAATAAAATTATTTAATTTATATTGGAAGCCCAATATCTTATTTGAGCTTGAGGTCCCTTCCATGACCCTTACCTCGTACTATATGTGTCAACTTTATAAATCATGAAGAAATATATTATTAATTTGTTTATATATATATATATATATATATATAATATCATTTTAATTGATATTGGTTTATATATATATATAACAAATAAATTATTTTTTTAAGAGTCATTTATTATAATTTAAGAGACATTTATTAAAACAATTAGAATCACTTTAGAATGCATGAGAAGTATGTTGCGTATGATGAAAGATAAAAAATTAACTATTCATCTTTTTACTCATGGCACATTAGCTTCGTGAATATGGGAGAAAGCCTTAATAATCACATTAGAGTTCTCTTATGTTAAGGCACTTATCCTAACTCATGGATAATGAGATATCATTATGTTTATGTTCTTGATATGATTATTATACAAAAATCATGATTCAAAATCGAAATCCAATAGTATCATTATGAATAATTGGGTCCAGCCTAATTCCAGCTAGAATATAGTTCCCCACTCACTCAATAGATTATCTTAGGACTTGAAAATATTAGGTAAATCATGTGGCTCAGAAATATAATATGTATGTTGAGGCTCAAAATCTATAGATGATAGCTCAATTCCTCCTCCTTGAATAGACTAATCTCTGGGAGGAATTTGTGCAAGATCTATGTAAATATAAATCTCTATGGAATCACTCTCCTCTCTACTAGGATGACAACCCTCTATAAATTTTTTCACCAAAAAAAATCACATCTCAACTCATAACAAGCTTCTTGGAAATTGGGTCACATAGTCTATACCCAAATTCCTTGTGTCTCTAGCCAATGAAGATTCATGGACATACAATATAAGAAAGTTTATATAGTTTGTTTTTGAGATATGAACATGGGATTTGTAGTTAAAAACTAATAAGTGATTATATGAGATATATTTCCCAATCAATATTTTATTATAACATTTCTATCTAGGATGGTAGCAGGGCACATATTGATTACATCAATATCTATATGCATAGCTTATCCCTAAAATTCTTATGAATATGCACATGAGAAAGTATGCATCAAACTCACCCCTCTATTGTCTAATTCATCCTATCAATGATGCCATTTTAATGTTGCATCTTGACTTATGACTTTTCATTTCTATGTCATGGGATACACACTAACTTTCAAATTTATCTCGATATTCTTTTTCAAAATCAAAATATATGGAGATTAATTTTCTATAAGCTTTTCTCTCAACTCTAGCATGCAAATCATAAAAGATAGGTAAGATCTAATATTTCATTTTTAGTATATATACTCACATTTTCCTAGAATAATCATCAATGAATATGAACAAATAAAGGGCCTTGTAGAGTATTCTACTTTACATAGAAAAGATATTGGTATGAATAATATCTAGGATTTTCAATCTTCTCAAGGGTGTTGAAAGTAAAAAGATACTCTGACTTTTTTCAGTCATGTAGTACATACACTCATCAAGAGAATATTATAGGCTAAATGACAAGAATTCTTTACAGCTAAAAGATGAAAGTCCTTGTCACCATCTGACTAAATTTCTTATGGCAAAGATTAATGTTCCTCTAATGTTGAATAATATTTACCTAATTTCTAGATACACATGCCTAAGTGGCATATAAAGTGCTCTCCTTTGTACCCCTCACAATAAGTAATGCACCCTTGATTAGTTTCCACCACCTATCTCCAAAATGACTGACAAATACCATATCATTCAACATGCTAATATATATCTGGTTCATGTGAATATCCAATATGTATTAGACATTTCTAAATTTTAGTTGATATTATGTATACATCTACAGATAATGCCTCCCTTGCAAAAAATCCATGATATTTCACCATCACGCATCTTTACTAAGCCATATTTAGTAGATGTGTATGCAGTAAAGAACTTGGTGTGTGGAGTTATTTGAAATGACATTCTTGATTCAATAAGTCTCCTGACATGATGTTGGTCTCTCTCTCAGGTCTATCTTCTCTGATTCACTATAATTTAAGTCTTTTACAAGAATAACAATCTTTTTCTGTGTCCTATCTTGTTACAATGGTAACACTTTATAACTTTTCTATTTTGCAACTTAAGTATTAATGAATGAGTTATTCTCTCAAGCTATGTGTGCCTCATGGTGCTCCTATCATATTTCTCAGAAACACAAATACCATGAGAAACTTTTCCCTTCTCATTTCTCCTTGCTTCTTGGGATAATAATTTTTCTGAGATTATATGCATTTACATAATACTCTAGGTGGCGACTTGCTCAGGGAAACCATGCTGTTATCTTAGTTGTTTGGAAGTGTGCTCAACATTAGACAAGCTAATAACTCATCTCCCAAGACCATTTTCATGGATGAAAGTTAATTCACCAACCAATAAAAGATGTTGATGTACATCGACCTTAGACTATCATCCTTGAACTTTAGGTTAACTAAACATCTAATGATCATTTTTTTTATTTATATATGTGTTCTTTTTAAACATAGACTCTAATTTATCCCATAAATTATATTGCTTCATTTCATCGGCAACATATTAATAAGTATCCCTACCTATCTATTGTCGAATTATGAAGGTAATCCTAGAGTGTAGCTCTTTCCATTCTTCTTTACTCATTTTTTCAAGTTTTTCATTCTTCATTATTAGGTTGTACAACTAATTAACTACAAGTTAGTCATGCATTATATTTTTTTCAAATTGAATTATTTGTCCCAGTTAATTTTTTTTATCACAAAAAGATCCTCCCTGATAAAAAAACACAATATGGACCACAAACAAACATGAACAAATGGGTTCCAAAATATGATCAAAATCAATGTATTAATATATGAATAACAATATATCAATATGATGATAACATATAGACTAGATATCATTTCAATATCAATGAAGAATGCCCCTCTCTAGAGAAGTTTAGATACTATTTTTTGGTTATGATTGGAACCTCCCTCTGTTACTAGTTATTTGAGGTAGAATGTTTGAAGAATAGTTTATTTGAAATCATAAAATATCAAGAATAATGATTGGCTAATCAAATAATGAAGTAATAAATTCAACAACCTATCAATACCATAATTATAAAAATCAAACATAGTGAAAAACAAAGTTCAAAGTATAGATGTTTCAAATTGGATAATATGTATTTAAAAATTCTTCATATATACAGGAAGTCAGTAAAACACACAATATCCAAAATTATATTTTGGGCTAAAATATATTTTCTAGGATATAAAATCCTAGAAAATTTAAAATATGGATCAAATACATAAACCCGGGATTTTGTGGTGACTGCTCCAAATCTCTTTCCATGTTATCTTTAGGGAATATCATTGGTTCATCATATTTATGCATCAGAATCAATGACATTGTTGGATCATAATTGATGGACCAAAGTAGAGATTTTGTACATGACTTTTTGAATCTTCAAATATTATACATGTTGCTCATGACACTCAATTTTGCATATAAACAACAATAAAAGTAGACCCACCCTATAAAAATATATTATACAATCTGGATAATTAAAATAATAATTAAATAATATGCACACACAAAAATACATAAATTATAAACTAAGAAAATATACATTATACAATTTAAGTATACAAACTAATTTTGTACAATATATATTTATATAAATCAATAATTAAATAGTGAGTAATAACCGTAAATGATTGGCTCAAAAATATAACTTTTTTAGACTAACACCTAGCCAAGATAGAATAAAATGATAGAGCCACAAAGTGACATACCAAATTATCTACCCTAAAACTATAGCAAGAAGAAGGAAAGGAAATGACTTACCTGGGAAGGCAGGTGAAAAAGTGAAAAATGCAAGGACTTGATGTAACTCTAGAATAAAGAAAACCTCGATGCACATAGAAAAAATCAACAATGCTCAAAGAAAAAGAACACTCATAAATGAAAAACATACACCTTGTTTCTCTCCCATTAATTTAATACGTTTGATGGGGGCACTTCCTTATTTGAGAGGGCTCTACATGTGAAAATGAGAACATTCTTATATTTCACAAATTTTTAAATATTATTTTATAAAAATCATAACGTGAATTTTTATCTCATGCATACCCAAGGCCCAAGGCCCAACATATTTAACATATATTCTTTACCTAAAATTGTATTTATATGTTTAACTATATGTATGTACAAATGAAGAAAAAAATAAATATTTTTCATTTTGATCCCCCTTTATATCATTTTCACTTTTTAAAATGCTGAACTTATCTACCTTTTTTTTCAAAAAAAAAAACAATGGGCTTGATCCCTACTTTTTCTCACCCATGTTTTTTTTTGATTTTCAATAAAAATTAGTTTCATTTTTTGTATTAAATAAATAAATATAAATATAAATATAAATATATAAAAATATATATATTATTCCTGATTTTATTTTGTTAAATAAATAAGACTTTGTATCCAATTATTATTAATAAACATAACCATCTTTTTTAAATTATGAAAATAATAATTAAATATTTTTAATTTCATTTAAAATAAATAAAATATTCATTATTTTTATATAATGAAATTAATGAATCAACATGCGTTTTACTTTGTGTGTGTGTGTGTGTATTATTTATAATTTTATTTTGTAAAATAAATAAGAATTTGCTTTTAATTTTTATTAATAAACATAACCATTTATTTTATCTTATAAATATAATAAAGAAATGTTTCCAACTTATTTCATAATAAATAAAATGATCATTTAATTGTATATAATAAATTGTATAAATTAATGTTTTTTTACTATATATATATATATATACATATATTATTTATAATTTCATTTTGTAAAATAAATAAAATTTTGCATTTAATATGTATTGATAAACACTACCATCTTTTTTATCTTATAAAAATAATAAATAAATGCTTCCAACTTATTTTATACTAAATGTTTTGATCATTTAATTCTATCTAATAAGATTGACAAAATAATATTTACTTTACATTATATATATATATATATATATATATATATTATATATAGTTTCAATTAGATTTTTAAAATGAATTAAAAAATATTTTTTTCATTATCTAAACTATATATTTTAATTATATATATCTTTAAAATAGAAATTTATTCATTTCATGGAACTATATAAAATTGTTGGGTCTGCCCAATTTTGGGCAGACTGAAATATTTTTTGTTGTTATATTATTTTGTTTTTTGGTTTGTTTGATTTATGTGTTTAATGTTGTATTAATTTTTAAAATAGATTGAGTTCTCTCATTTAAAGTGTATTTTAAAACCAAATGTTTGCTTACTCACTTATATAAACTAATGGAATGATGGATACAAGAGACAAAAACTAACGCTACAATGAAAATAAAAAAGAGGGAGGGCTCACACACCATGTAATATAATCACACATCGTGACTATCCATGATAATGAGTGGATTCCTCCCAAAATTGGGGATCCATCACATTTTTGTTTAGTTTTCTTGAATAGTGCCTTAAATGAGAATTATCCCGTGTGTTGTTATTAGAGTGCGTTTATGTGAACCAAGTGTGACATGGGAATTGTTCCCATTTTTGTGTGATACAATGTTGCACATGAAATCATATTGTGCATTAAATAATACAATTTGTGAATGAAAATGGGATTCATCCCATTTTATGCATTCTGTGAGTGTGCGTGTTAGAGAAAAATCACGAATCAAGCCCATTTTTCTTGTTTAATTAATTTTCTGCTAAATCTTAAAGTGCCTATAATATTTAAAGGTGTTGTTACTCTCTTATATTTTATTTATGAAGGTTCATAAATTCGTGTAGAATTCATGTCAAGTTCTTGTGAGGTTCGTGTAGTGTTCGTGCGGTGTTCCTGTATAATTCAGGTGGTGCTCGAGAAATGATTTTTCATGTAGTTGTATGTTGTACTCGTGTTGTGTTCGTGATATGTTCATGCTAAGATTGTGATGTATTCTTGTTGTGCTCGTACTATGTATGACAATGATGCTCAATATTCTTCAAAAATTCTAGATTTAGAATTGAAATATAATTCTATATACGGTTTCATCTACATTGCATTTCGTTGAATTTGTGTTATTTGGATATTAGTATAATTTTAATTGTGTAAAGAATATATTAGTTTTAGAGATAAAATATTTATTATGATTATGTAAAAAATATGGTGATTTACTATTTTTAAAATTAAGGCAAAATCATTAAGTATAAATATATATATTTCAGACGATTTGAAATAGACATATTTATACAAGTTTGGTAGAAAATTTTAAATTAAATGAATTTTCTGTTATGAATTTTGGGTAAATCTTTTAAATGAAATTTAAAAGATTCTAAAAGATTCAATAATGACAAAATAACCTAATTATAATAGATCAAAAATTTACTTCGAGACTATATTTGGCTTTTGAGATTATATCTTAGTAAGAAGGAACAAGTGTTATTGTAGATAGGTTTTTTTTGGCATTTTTGGTATTTTTATTTTTCATAAACTAAATTATATTTTTCAAGATAAATAAACAAAATAATTTTATTAGTATGATTAGATTGAAACCTTTCAACAATATCAACCCGTAAAATAAAAAAGGTTGATTTTTCATGATGATAGATTTGCTGGATTGACTATCAGAGATCAAAATTGGAAGAAATTTTATTTCAAAGATTAGTGGAAATTATTGGCATTGAATTAGAACTGCACATGCTTGAATATGTCTGGGTAAATAATGCAATTTTTTGTTGGAAAACTATCCACACTCACTATGATCCTTCTTTCGAGGAAATCAATGATGATCAATCTTGATTTTTTAGGTATTTGTTTGGGGATAAATTGTAATGAAGAAATTTTGGTGTCATGACTTTTGCTTCAATTGCTCATGGGGATCAGACTAATCAAGGTAGAGCAAATAAGTTAGAAGTAAAATATAATATTTTTACTTCAACTAATCTCGAGGATTAGATTGATCAAAGATAAAATTAAGAGTTGGAAGTAAATGAAAGTAATTTCAATTTAACTACACCCAAGGATCACACTAACCAAGGAAAAGATTATGAGCTGAAAGTAGAAGCTAACACCTTTAATATTGTCACTCTTGTAGATTTGATTGATCTAATGAATGCTTATGGTTTGAATGGAAAAGTGGGCTCAGAATAGAATAAAATCTAGAATTTTTTTTCTCATAAGAGGAATAAAAAAATGGTTTTATAGTAATTTTCAACAACTTCATTCATTAAACTCAAACCAATAAAAATGGTTTTATAGTAATAGAGGAATAATAATATGTATTGGTTAGAGATATAGATTGTTGGGTCTACCTAGTTTTTGGTAAACTGATAAATGTTTTCTTGATGTGTCATTTTTTATGGTTTGTTTGGTTTGTGTATTAGGTTTTGTTTTAAATTTTAAAAAAATTAGATATTTCAAAAAAATTACAATGGTCTTTTTCTCGCTTATATAAATTAATTAAATGATGGATATGAGATATGAAAACTAATTGTGAAAGGAAAATATTAGGGGAGGCTCTCGCACCAAGCGATAAAGTCTTGCGCGGTGACTATCTACGAAAATGGATTCATCTCAAAAATGGAAATCCATCCAATTTTGGTTTAGTTTTATTGAATGGTGCATGAAACGAGAATTATCCCGTGTGTTGTGACTAGAGTGTGCAAACGTGAACCAAGCACGACGGTGGGGCTTGTTCCCATTTTTGTGTGAAACAATGTTGCACGCAAAAGCCATTCTGCCCGTGAAATGGTGAGTTTGTGCATGAAAATGGGATTCATCCCATTTCATGCATTCCATGAGCGCGTGTGAGAGAGAAAAATTAAGAACCAAGCCCATTTTTCTTGTTTAACTAATTTTTTTCGTAATATCTAAGCGTCTATGATGTTTAGAGGTGGAGTTACTCGTGTATGGAAAAGATTGCTTATGAGGGCTGCTGGATTTGCGTGAAGTCCATGTCAAGTTCTTCTGAAGTTTGTAAGGTACTGTTCATGCGTTATTCGTGTGATGTTCAAGAAAAGATTGTTCATGTGGTTGTGTGCTGTACTTTGCTGTGTTTGCATTTTGCTCGTGCTGGGATCATGTTGCGCTCATTATGTGACGGTGTTGCTCAGCATCCTTCAAGAACTCTGAATCTAGAATTGAAACACAATTCTAAGGATATTTTCGGCCATATTTTTCTTTCGTTCAATTTTTGTTATTTGGTTACCGGGATATTTTTAACTCGTCCGATTTGTGGGTCGTCGGGAACTCTCAGATGCTAATGCCGTTTATGGGGAAAATTTATTATATTTTTCACGAGGTGCATAAAAAGAGTTCCCCGCTCCCACCATCATTTTCCCACCCGCCCAAAACCTAATTTGTAACGACCGGCATGACGAACATTTTGGTTTGATTTGGGCTTATAATGCTAGGAAGCTAGCCTCATCAAAGCGCCCCAACAAACACCTTAGCTTCCCACAAGAATAGCCAGTTTCCAAAATGAGCAACGAAGTGCGCACAAGCGTTACAAAAGTATCAAAAGTGTTGGCTAATTGGCTCACCGAAAGCGTCGACGTCGCGCCTGGGCATGTGCTCCGGGCGTCTCTGCGATGGTTTTTTTCTTGGTAAAGACATAACTTCATTCATGAGTGTATATTTTCTAAGTTGCATCCATCATTTTTGCACTAGCTTGGGTTGCATCTTAGCTATGGGTTCGCTCATTTTTTGATTTTTTTCTATAACATGCTTATTTAATCTTCTTCGTCTTGAGTTTTAATTAAAGTTTCACCCACATCTAATAATATTCCAATTCTGGTAGGATTAGATGATTTTGTGATCCGTTCAACGGCTCTTTCCTATTGTTAAGTGACTTGATCTCCTCAACTAACCTCCTAGTAAAGGTGCCAATGTTTGACTTCGACAAACATATTGTAAGTGTTCAACATATTCAATTATGCTAGATAGCTTGGTGCAATCTTTTAAATTTATATTTTAAAATGTATGATAAGGTCATAAGAAAGTTTTTCAAACCCACAGTTAATTCGTTATTCTTTGGACAATATTGTCTCAGCATCCACCATACTTTGTTTTCTATCTCAAATTCAGAAATAGATAAATGTCAACAATATATGAGATATGGTGATTTAGCATTAAAACTTTCATATTTCATCTTTTTTTTCAATGTTTTTGTAGGTATTCTTTGGTACATTATTTTTATTTCTCCATATCGAGAAGAAATTCTTTCTATGTTTTATTGATATTTTATAAATTTCTACATCAAATGGTGGAAGAGTATTGTTTGAGGTTTTCTAATTTTTTCATTATTTCATTCCAATTACTATCTTCCTTCACTCTTGCTATTAAACATTTTTCTTCATGGCTATTATCAGTGAACATGCATGGTTTTTCTTTGTGCACTTGGTCTTCTCCTTGTTAGTAGGTATCATGCTGTTTCACCAAGTTTGTTCCTTAAACTTCTTAGAAAACACTTTTTCTTATCTTCAAGCTTCTTGTTCTTAGATCTGTACTTTTATTAATAAAAGTTTTGTTTCATAAATATAAGTGATGTTGATGGAATATCAACATTTTTATCAATCTCATTCATTATATTTTCATTATGTATGATAACAATATTTATCTTTAAGAGAGTATTATTTTTGTTGAGCATCCTTGTCTTAGTTTTTGCTAACATTTCCCTTGTGTCTTTGTTATCTATTAACTAGAAATTCCCAAACTATATCTCTTGTAATCTCTTAGTGCATATTGTTGATATATTGCTACTATCTATGCTTCTAGTGATTTCTAATATTGTTTGCATAGTTATTATTTTGTTGATATCTTGCTACTATCTATGAACATACCAAGTTCTTCAAAATTAAATAATTTCATATTTTTTTGATTAATAGATAGAAAAATTGTATGAATTATAACTCTATCGTAAAAATCAATCAAGAAAATTGTATTTAATATATATTTGGCGAAGCCTTTATGTGGCATATGAACATATATCAACATATATGTTCACATTCCTATTTGAACATATGGACCTCCCAATTCTTCATTGTAGGTGTTTTTTCATGTGTCCAATCTCGAATATTAAAACATTTACATGCTGATTTATAATGTAACACTATTATATTCACTCCTACTCAAAGAACAATAATGTGTACTACTAGTTTTTCTATTTAATTCAAATTTGTTTATCTTCATTTGTGCTGCATTATTTGTTCTTGAAGAGTTCTTATTATGTTTTTCATCTTTATTTTAAACAAGTGGACCTTCATCAAAAGGTTTCAAAGAATATTTATTAAAATTTCTAATTAAGATGCACCCCTTTTCCCTCTATAATGCATAGTTTAGATCACTAACAGTGGACATCTAACAAAAGGTTGACCTTTTCTCCATTAAGATCACAAAACATGACTATATAATATCTATTATTAATCCATTAAAGTGATTTATGTAACCTAAACTTAAACTAAGTTTGAATTAAATTGATGGTGCAAATGAGAAAATAACATGCTTAATTTACTTATGGTGGTAATCATAAACAACACCACATGGTGCATAATTTAACAAAGGGTATTCCCAATATTTTTTTATCCTTTTTCCTAACAAAATATGCCTCATGTAAAGCCAAGCTTCAATATTTTGCATCTTAGAGAAACACAATTCAAACAAATTCATTTTTGTTTTCTTGCACAATAATTTATTCAACTTGATTAGCATAATGTAGGTTTGGAGACTTTCTCATTAGCATAATCTAATTCAATAATCTAATTAACTTAGTTACACTTGAACTCACTCAAGATAAAAAAATGTATGATTGGAGTGTATTATGAACAAATACATAAGCAACCAAATAGTTACCAATATTTGTGTGTGCATGAGTGCGTGTGCATCCAATTTTATGTGTTTCTTAGTTTATAATTTTTATTACAAGTCATAGGTATAATTATAACTCAATATATGTATATACTTTATACCAACTCTAAGGATCTTTATAGATGTAAATACTTTTAAAATATAAATTGACATATACTAAAATATGTAATTTCATATATTCAAACACACACAAATGTGCTTACACAAGCACACACACAGTTATAAAATGCATACATGTTTAAACACATGCATATACATAGATATTTTTTTACATATACCCAAAGATATCCATGCAACTTGACTAAGCTTTCAAATATATCTATTATAACATTTATTTTTATTTCTTAATGAATGTAATACATGTAATACATATTTTTTATAAAGCATTAATTCACTTTTTTTCAATTTCAAGAAGTTATTAAAAGTACATATGCATATACATTCTTAATTCACCACACACACACACACACACACATACTTAATTCACGTAATTCATGTGTTTATTTTACTTAATTCTTACAAAAAATACAAACAAAATTACTAACGATGTTTACTTTTATTTTTATTTTAACTAGAATGCGGATACATGTATATCTATTCCTCTTATAGGTCATCAAATGTCTATCTTAATATCACACACATTTCACCCCAATTTAAATTCTCATTATTAACTTATATTATAATTGTGTCCTTGAATGAATATGTTGTAACTCATACACATTTTTTGTACTCATACACACACACTCACATGTAGGTTTTATATTTCTATTTGACTTGGTTTTAATTTTTTTTAATTAAATTACATTGAAGAAAGATGAAAGAAAAGTGGTGCTTAAGAAAACTTTTAAAAGTGGTGCTCCAATTTTTACTGATTTCTTCAATTAGAAGGGAGAAAATATTGATGAAACTTTGAAACTGAGTAGAAAAAATGAAGAGAAGAAAGGAAATAAGGAATAGTAAAGAGTAATCAGCTTCCATTATTAGAGAATGAGATTATTTTCAATTAAAATTTAATTTACGCAGGACAATGTTTATTTGAAGTCTTGACCATAAAGAATACATGAGGGAATGGGTGGTTGTGTTAGCCCAATACATGATATGCAAATAAGTTTATTTTAGTTGTGTTTGACAAAATTTTCTTAGTTTTATTGATCAATATTACATTTTTTTAAAAAAATTTAATAAGTTTGGATTTTCAAAACTTTCATTTTCTAGTTATTTTTAAAAGTTATATTGCTCTTTTTGAATAATTAATTTTAATTAAATTTTTGCCGAGATAAAAAATTGAATATTTTAGTATTTTTGCATTATAATTTTATCTTTCACTTAAACAAATTTAAATATACTTACTTAATTGATATTTTTAATTATACTTTTTTTTTAAACTTATCCAGTGCCTACAAATATAAACAATCTTAAATGTTTTTAATAATAATTGATAATATAAGATATAGACTTTATTAATATTTAACTTTTCCCATAAAATGCTTTGAAATCTTTTTAGGGGTTATACCTACATTCCATGCTAATAATATTATGATATCTTATATTTATATCTTTTTATAAAATTTTATGTTCTTGGTTTTCTACATATTTTCTTAATATTGATATGTGATATATGTCATTACTTTTTTGAAAAACTTGGTGGTGAGGGAAGTGAGTAAGATACGTTATCCACTCTTGCAAAAGTTCTGATTAGGCTAGAAAATTATAGAACAAATTTTTATTTTCTCTAACAGTGATATTTTTTAAAAATATTTATTAGCCATGGATAATTAAAACTGTTTCATCTGCTTATACATATACCTCTTTTTATTATTCAAGAATAATTTTAATTTTTTTTATATTACTTCAATCATTTTTAGTCTCCTTGATAATTTTTTGTTCGAATAGCTTTCTCTTACTATATTCATTTTAATAAGTTTTAATCCTAATCATGGTGTTAAACTAATTTATTCCGTGTAATATTTCACAAGTCTTTCTATATCTAACTAATATGTCCAATTTCTTCATCTAATTGATGTTGATATGTTGTATTTTTAGTTAATTTTGTAATAAGTGCAAATTAAAATCTTATTTTGTCAAAAAGTAGATGTAAAACATTTTATCATAATACAAGACAATATACACAAAAAATAATGAATCTTACAATTTCTCAAACATAAATCTTTGCTAATTGATTTAATAAAAATAATTTCCTAGTCATTATGACATAAATATACTTGATCAGTTTGTCAACTATTTTCCAGAGAAATTTTTTTCTGAACTTGACACCATCAAAACTAATATGCAATCCATCAGCATATTCTCTAACATCTATTTTCTAATATTAAAAAGTTTCACGAGTCTTCGTAGACTTTAAAGCTTTATTTTAAGCTATTTTATATATAACTTGGCTCTTTTTATTTTTCAACCAATATATTATTTTCTACCAATACAATGATGAACAGGTTTTTTCAAAATTTGATACAAATTATCCACATTTTTTAAGACACAAAGATATGATTTATAGAATAAAGAATATCATTTTTATATTCGTAGAACTTAGATGGTTTGACTTCTTTAATTCTTTTTATTTAGAATAATGCCTTGCTATAATACAAATTCTATTTGATTCCTACGAGTATAAAAAATGTATTCCAAAATAGATGTGCTTATGATATTGAATTTCACTTTCTAGAAATCAAATGTTAATTCCTTTTGAATTGAACAATTGAACTTCTCCACAATGATTTGACAATCACATTAACTTTAATAACCTAGGTGCATAGGCCTTAGTCTTGTTATTTTTTATTAATACAAATCCCAACTTAGCATCATTATAAACTATATCTTGACTTGGATAAAAAAATTATTAACATAGGCACCATTATTAACTTTATTTTCAATGTTTGAAAATTTGAGTCCATTTAATTAACCATTGAAACCTACATTCTACCATGTTACCTTGGCCAGTAGGGTCGGAATCTTCTATAAATTATTTGAAACTATCTAGCAACTAATTCCAAGAAACATATTATTTTGATAACACTAGAATGACACTAATAGTTAGTAATTTATTCCAGTTTTGTTGGTACAACCAAGATTTTTCATTTGAATTTATTTATCCCAATAGTATAACTTTAGTTAGTCAAAACTCATATTTCTAGAATTTCCATAATCTATTTAAACATGTCCATGTCCTTTAGAAGACTTAGAACATTAGTAATATGTTGTTGATAATTAATTTATCAAAATATAGATAAATCTAATATATTTTATATAAATGTTGGTGGAAAATTAATCATAATATTAGGCGGAGTAGGCCATTCGGACATTAGTTTATTTGAAACCCCAAAAATCAAGAATAATGCTTAGTTATTTAAGTAACAGAAGCAATAAAATTAAATGACATAAAAACCCAAAAAACCATAATACAAAACTTTAAAAATCCAATACAGTTGAAAATTAAAGTCTAAATTACAACACTGTCAAATCGAATAATATGTGCTAAAGATGGTTTCACATATATAAGAAGTTTATAAAACACATATCTCATAAAATTATGTTTTTGACAAAAATATATATTTTTAGGGTATAAAATCATTAAAATCTAAAATCTAAGGTAAATACATAAATCTAGGTTTTTGGGGTGAATACATTGAATCCCATCTCACATTATTCTTTAGGTGACAAGTATGTTCATTGGCTTCTTGGCTTACAATCAGCAATGTAGTTGCATCTTGATTGCTGTGTAGAAAATGAGATTATGTTTAACTATTTTCAAGTTTTCAACAAGTTTCCAATCTCCAATCCACACGTGAATCTCAAACTTTACATACACAAAAAGCAAACAAAAAAATACACACACAAGATACAAGATACACATTGCACTATAATTAAAATAATGGTTGTATACAATTTGGACACACAAATCACATAAATTAAATCAAACACTATATAATAAATCAAAAAAACACAATATAATTTAGATAAAAATACAATAGTACACACACTATACTCGACAAAAATATAGTTATAATTATATATATTATAAACATCAAACTAGTGTGAGGAGGAGAGGAGTTAAAACTATTGAATTCTTAAATCATAGCTTCTATGTGCACCTAGACTCTCTTGATTGAATAACATACAAATTACTTTTTTTCTTATACCTTACAATGAACAATGCACCCTTGGGTACGTAGTTTTCACCGATCATCCTCAAAATTACTCATATATCTCATGTCATTTAGCTTATCAATGGACATAAAGTTCACATGAATATCAGACTATCTTTATCTTGTTTGCATCAATTGGTATCTTGTTTGCATCTACAACTAAATGGTCTAGTGCATACCAGAGATATCTTAGAATCAATTGGTATCTTGTTTGCATCTACAACTAAATGTCTCTCATGCCAATGTTTTGTGGTGTCACACTACTGCCTATCTTTATTACTGTCTATCTTTGCATCATAAAAATTACCAAATATGTAGGGTGGTATAAAATGATACTAATGAATCAATAAGCCAATCCCTCTCCTAAGATACTAGATTAGTAAAATTATCATTATTAACTAATATAAAGTTACCTTCTAAGGTAATGTTAGCCTCTCCCTCGGGTCTATCTTTTTTCATACATCATTGTTATGATCTTTTCTAAGAATAATAGTTTTTTTAACATGTCCAATATTGTTATAGTGGTAATACTTGACTACTTTTCATCTTTGCAAAATATCTTTTATAAGAATGAGTTCTTTGTTTTGTATGTGTGTACTTCATAGTGCTCATATCATGTCTCTCAGAAACAAGAATATCATAAGATGTTTCTTCATTCTTATTTTTCTTTGCTTCTTCGAATAATAAATTTTTTGATACTTTTTTCAATGACACAACACCTCAAGGTGATAATATGCTCATGAAAATCATAAAAAATATTCTAGCTATATCCATAATTGAGCTCAACATTAGAAAAAATAATGTCTCAACTTTTAATACTATCTTCATGGATTCAAGCTAAATTACCAATCTTTGAAATATGTTGATGCATGATGATATTAAACCACTACCATACTTGAACATAAGGTTAAATAGACTTCTAATGATTAATATTTTATTTCTAAACATGGTCTTTTCAAACAAGAACTATAGTTTCTCGAACAACTTGTATGCCTTAATTTTATTAGTAATATGTTGATAAGTATCACTACTTATTCATTATCTAACTATGGAGGCAACCCTATAGTGCAAGACTTAATTTCTAAACAAGAACTATTATTCTTCCCTTAATTTTTAGATTTTTCCTACTTACTCACTTGGTCATACAATAGTTTGATTATAAGGTAGTCATGCATTAGTTTTTTTTTTTTTTAATTAGAAAATTGGTCTCAATTGACTTTATTATTACATATTATTTCTTCATGATAACCAAAATTAATTTCCGCCTAAAACAACTAACATAAATAAAAATATCCCAAAATAAGTCTTACATCATAGTATTAATATTGGAATTATCATATATTAATAAAATGATAACAATTAACTTTGGATATCATCTCAGTATCAAATGAAGAACATCACCCTCAAAAAAGGTTAAATAATACTTTTTGAGTGATATAGAGAATCTCCATTTGATGCTAGTTGTCGGGGTATGCTGGTTGCACAATGGTTTATTCAAAATCACAAAAATCAAAAATAATATTTGATTATTTAATCAATGGAAGTAAAAAATTAAAATACCCAAAAATTCAAAAAATACAATACAAAACTTTAAAAATCCAATGCATTAAAAAATCAAGTAAAAATTATAATATTGCCAAGTTAAATAATGTGTGCTAAATACTCTATAACAAGTACAAGAAGTCAGTAAAACATAACATAGACAAAATTATATCTAGCACTAAAAAATATATATTTTTTAAGATATAAAAATTTAGAAATACCAAATATAGTATAGACATATAAACCTATGATTTTGGGATAAATACTCTAGATCTCATTCCGTATTATTCTTAAGTTATTTGGATAGATTAATTGGATTCCCTTCTCTGAATCAACAATGTAGTTAGATCATGATTGTTTTAAAGAATAACAGATTTTATTAGCTATCTTTAAGTTTTCAATAGGCTTCCAAGCTCCAATCCATATGACAGTCTCAAACTACACATGCACAAAAAGAAAATATCAACACACATACAAGACACACAAAGTTATAAATAAAGTAGTGGTTGTATATAATTTGCAAACATAGTGTATAGAAAATAAATCATATGTTATATGGATTGTGGTGTTTCACACACTTAAGAATGTAAAACACCACAAAAACACAATTAAGAATGTAAAACAGAACATTACACACACTGCACTCCACAAAAACACAACTAGAATTATATATATAAACAAATTATAAACTTCAAAAAAATGCAACGAGGAGAGGAAAAGGAGATGAGGAGTTCAAACTAGTTGTGTTCTTAAAATGTAGTTTATGCATATAATATTATGACTTTGTCATAATATCTAATTTTATGGTTAAGTATGTCATAAAAATTAGTTGGGTGAGACTTTCTCATACAATATTATTCTGCAAGTATATAAGTTGTACAAGTAATAAAATAAACTTTTAGTCTATATATCAATCATATAGGGATTGCACATGTATGATAGATTAACCAACGATAATTAATAACTACTCTAGTTGGCATTAAAAATGTGATTTAATGAGCTATCTGATAATTTCATATATGATAATTTCATCATCTATCTATATGAAATTATCATATATGACTTTGTTATGACTTTGTTTTACTCAATGAGCTATATGATGATTTCATCATCTATTCTTTACTAAATCTCTACACGAATAATTATGATAGTCTTCGTAACCATGATTTTATCATATCATTGATGCAATTATTTTACTATACAACATATTCTATTTGACTACAAAAATCTCTTGGAGTCACAACCACACTAGCTCATAATAATTTTTTATAGCTATGATATTCATTCTACATCACAACAACTAAGTACCTTCACTCATTCTCAAAGCTGCAAGAAGCACCCATGACATGGCTTTCTCATTATAGAGCCATTAAGTTTAAGAAACAAAATAAGATCATATTGCTAACACCATGACTTTTATATAATGAAAGTTTAGAAATAAATACTTTAGTAGTGACCATTTTAAGGGTTATGACTCTTTGCTCTAGAGATCAAAGCCATGACCTATTTCCAACATCATGAATTTGGGTTATAGAGATGAAATGAACAAACATACCGATTCTTGAAGATATGTTTTCACAACCATTCCTAGTGTTGTGACTATTGATGCATAAGATATACCAAAGCCATGACCCATTCCAAGTACTACAAGTTTGTGTTCTAGTGATAAAATGTGCAACTATGGCTATTCCTAATGACCTAACATTCTAAAGTGAATGTAGTGACATTCTAAAGTTAGAAAGAGATCAAAGTCATGATGTTTTCCTAAAAAGTCAAGACTTAGGACTTAAAGTTTACACCTAACAATTTGAGTATAAGAGATAAAAATATGAATTTTAAAATGAGTTTTTGAGGAATGAGAAAATAGGCTTTAGCTAGGTTTTGAGAGCCAAATTTTTCCTAACCATAGGGCGGTTCATGAGCAAAGGGGCAATACAAGACACAAGCATAAACCTAATGGGGGGCATATATTTCAACTTTACCTTAGGAAAAATTAAAGGAATATGACTGAGTATTGGAAATTTAGGGTTTGATTCCTAGAAAATTTTTAGGGCTATCATTAGAAATCCAAAATTCAATGAGATATATTTTAAATTATATCATGTGAATTTCTCTCCAATGTCAGACTAAATTGATGTCTAGGGTTATTATATTTATAATTATGCGTGATAGATGCATAATAAATAAATTTTATGTTTAGATTTTGTTATGGTTTCTATATTAATGGATATGTTATTTATGTAGAAATAAAATTAGGATTTTAATATTGGTGGGTTTGTGCATGTTATCTTGGTGGCCAGTAATAGTTAAACTATGACACACACTCGAACATAATGATTGAAAGAAGTGATAGTACTTCAAATCATGGTGTATGAGACAAACCTATAAATAAATACCTAACATTGAGATATATTTATCATGTGAGTATGATACTTATTAGGCTAAAACCATGAATACTTTTAAAAGTGAATCTATTGTGCATATCTTAGAAGAACTAATCATTAATTGAAGTGGGTGTTTTATAAAATATTTTCTAAAAGATTTTGCCTATTGTGTGAGAGTCATGTGTCACTTTGGTAGGCAATGAAATGTAAGCCATGAGATACACATGATTAGAGATGACTCAATAGATGGTGATAATCATGCAATTTTCTTTATATCATATAATTGCCCATGGTGAGATTTAAAGAAAAGTGTTTGTTATTTTGTAAGTAAGATGTTTATGAAGGAAAAATTATAAATATTTTTATTACCATATTAATTTATGTCTATATGACACATGAGGTCAGTGAATAAAAATGTACATATAAAGCAATAATCAAGGAAGGTTGATTTCATAAAAGGTATGGACTTGTGAAACAATATGATGAAGTACCATTGAAGCTTAATTTCAAACAATAAAAGAACTTCAAGAGTAGAATATGAACCTGCACAATCCGATGTATCAATATGATGAAGCCTAATTTCAAACAAAGAATGATTCCTATCTATTACCTCATGATAACCCAAATTGGTTATCATGAGATAACTTGCTAGAATAGTATCCAATAGAAATCCATTATAAGGTTCGATGATATTGTTAGTATATTACTTATGAAAAGCAAACAAAGCAATAATATTAACTAGGCAAATATTAATAGTATAAATACACTTTAAAGTAATAAAAACTAAAAATTCTAGGAATATTGATGAATAATCAGACATAATATATATATATATATTATAAAAAGATATAAAATATAGGTGTGCATGTGAGACTGGTACCTAAAAGGGTATGCCAATCAATGTACCAAAAAATAAGGTGCATTAAATTTGAGGCAATGATATTGGGAGAAAGGACATGATCAAACTTATTACCATCATGGCTCACCCATTTAGATTTTCAGAGGATCATTAGGGTAGCTAGTTTTATGTAAACCTACTTTAAGCCTACTTATTATAGGATTCCTAGGTCCACATGTAGGAATGATAATAAAATTTTAGTATTTAGAAAAATAAATAAAAATTAATAAATTTATGAAATTTAGTAGAGTGGTGTCATTGACATCTGATATAGAGTCAAGTTGCAACAATGCATTTTTTTCTTACCTCATCACCCATTATGTAGACTCTAAATGAAAAATTAATAAAAAGATAAAAGGATTTCTCGAGATTCTCCATTCTTTTCCATATATGAGTATATATGTTTAAATCATCACTAATGCACTAGATCTTATAAGCACTCCAAAGTTAAACCTGCTTTGTTCAGATCAATACTAAGATGATTGACCAATATGAAAGTTTATTATATGCATCTATCTTAGGGTTGATAAGGGCAAATTGGGGGGGGGGGGGTAAATTTTTTTAAACCTTAATAGAATATGATATTCAAAATAAAATATTTCGTATAACATGTATGTTATGTGCATTTTTCTTGTAATTTACCTGATAGTACAGAAAGAAATGAAAATTATTTTTCGTACACTAGATAAAAATAAGAAATTCACTAAAATACTTTAGAATACCACGTAGGCAAAAGAAGTTTAGTAGTTATGTTTGTCTACATGACTTAAAAAGAAAAAAATTCAAATAGATGTTAGACACTATTGAACATACTTTAGGATATCTGACTGTGTCAAGAGTAAGAGTGATGAGCTTATTATTGATGATTTTAATTAGGATACATAAATTTCTTTAATGAAATTTCTGAAAATTCTTTTTGACATGATAAACATGTGTTCATCTGTGTATATTCCCACATATTCCATTACACTTAGGTACACATACAATACTTATAACATGTTTAGCAAGTATATAGGTCATCCTGCTTTTAGCACCATGTTTGTTAAGATTGAGATCATATATTTAAAATATTAGTCTATTCCAACTTTATATTGTGTGACTACCTCTATGGATCTTATGGTTAAGGTGGAAGGGGTAAAAAATATTTTGACATACATACCTACGTGCATGAACTAGTTACACCAACTAAAAAGATTTATTCATAAAAAATTAACTGACTTATTTTCGTATTATAATGCTAGGTATGATAGTTGTAGTCATGCTCCGGGTATGAAAATAGACATCATATTCTAAGATGATTTCTCCATTCTGTTAGCCATGAGAAAATGATGGGATGTTCAATTAAACAATGGGATGTTCCATCAATTAGCCATGGGAAAATAATGACTTCTCCATCCTATTGTTAAGGTGGAAGGGGTAGAAAATAATTTGACATACATATCTATGTATATGAACCAGGTATACCAACTAGAAGGATTCATTGATAAAAAAATTAACTGACTTATTTTCATATTATAATACTAGGTAAGATAGCTATAGCCATGCTCTAAGTATGGACGTGGACACTATATTTAGAGATGATGAATTCATTATTTAGTTAGCTATGTGAAGATTATAGAATGATTTATCAAATAGGAGTGAGCTATGTCAGTACTTAGACACCAATTACTACTCCATCCTATCTTATGATGATAATAAGAACTTGAACATTTTATTATGGGTAAAATCATACAAATTCACTTCTCCCAAGCTATCTAAGATTGCACATGATCAATTGATCCCTCTAGTATCTAGTATAGTATCAAAGTCTACTTTTTATTTGAAGTACCCAATGTCATTTCAGATAGGTAGATTAAGATTATGGCTAGATATCTTAGAGGCACTTGCATGCATGAAAGATTGAGAGGATTCAAAATTAGGTATTCAAGATAAGACACAAGAGATGATGGATGATGATGATTCATGGGACATAAAGATTGAGGATATTGAGGGCACTAGCAATATCTTCAGATATATTCATAATGATGAAGATGTGTCGATCTACATCTCCATCCATATTACCATACAACAAATACCGATTGATTTTGATCATTCTTGATTCATGTCATTCTTATAATGTGTTATATTGCTATTGCTTATTTATTTTTACTATTTTATTTTCAATTTTGATTTATGCACTTTTGTAATTTTTAATTTCTCTATTGATTACTGACGTAAGATGTATTGTATTTGATATTGGATTGGATTGTAATTTGTATTTTTCTCACTTTATATTTTGATGGTTTTTTTTGATTTACGCATAAATATTTTTAATTAATTAAGATTAAATTTCAAAAATTATATTACATCTTACTATTAGGTTGTTGTAGGTCTTAGCATATAGGATAAGAGCAAAAAAAAGACCACTTTGTTCTGCCCAAACTAGCCCATACCAGCAAGGCCTACCCTATGCTCGACATGGTGTTGCATGACCCTACACTGTGCAGGCCAATTGTGCCATGCCGGGCCAGTGGCCAGCCAGTTTGTTCATGTGTCTTGCCAAGCATGTCATGGGAATCATATCATATCGAGCACAACATAATAATCATACCATGCTGTATTCGACATTGGAATCATACAATGCCGTGTCTAACACGGCATGTCGCCTGGCGGCACAGCCAATGAACCATGCCGGTAGACAAAGACTCATTTGACACCTCTAATTGGGATAGAAATTAGACAATATCTTAGGGAAATTTCTTATGCCAATTAGACCTTGAATAAAGCCCAAGTGAAATATATAATCATGGAAAGGAAATGTCAGCTATATGACATTCTCTTGTGAAATATTCCAACTATATATCTATAGAAAAAAGGTGGTGTTGCATGGCTCATGCAACTATATGCTATTTGATGAAAAAAGGTAATTAAGCTAAGATTAATAAGATGGATACTACTTTTTTTAAGAACTTAATCTAAAAATTTGGGATAAGAAGGGGAGTCATAATTTAATAGATAAGCATTTATCATGATTGGAATCCAAGTACAAAAGAATCAAAGAAGTTGAAGGTTTGAAGGATTTTCGAATGAGGAAGTTCTAATGATGGATTACAAACTACTCGGTACGCTGCTTTCATTAACTATTTTGCATGTGTTATCTCACCAAAAGAAAAAAATCTTGTATGACATGAAAAATTATTTATGGGATGATAAACTATAGTTTAGAACATGTGCCAATCTAATTATAAAAAGATGCATGCCCTGAGATGAATAAGTAATAATCATCCTCAAATGTTACTCATCACCATTTAGAAAAATATTTGATGATTACAAGACCACCCAAAAAGTATAAAAATATATATATTTTTACCTTAATGATTTTAGGATTGTAAAAACATAGCATGTCAATGCAATATATACCAAAGATTGGGTAATATATCTAGATGACATGAAATGTCATTTAACTTTATTCTTGAAGGGAAAATTTTTATGTATGCAGAATTGACTTTATGAGCTCATTTTTGCTATCTTGCCAGAAAAGTATATCATAGCAATGAATTATGTGTCAATAGGTGGAAGTAGCAGTGATGCAAAATAATAATGCAAAAAAAGACTATGAATTTCTTAGATGAAAAAATCTTCACTAGGTTTGGAATGTCATGATGTATCATCAATGATGAAAGCAGTCATTTCTATAATTCATTATTTAGTGTGTATTTGTTGATGCATAAAACTAGCCATAAGACGAAACTTCCATATCATCCTCTAATAAATGTGCAAGCAGAAATATCAAATATAAATATCAAAATGATATTGGAAATGATGGTTAACCCTTCTAGAAAATATTGGTCTCAATATTTGAAGGAAACACTCTAGGCTTATAGAACTAAATTTAAAACTCTATTGGAGATGTCTCTTTATCGACTTGTTTTTAGTAAAACTTGTCATTTGATGGTAATTCTTGAAAATTGAGCATGATGTGACATTAAAAAATGATATGGGTGGTGTCAAAGAAAACAGACATCTACATATGGGTAAACTTGAGTAATTTCAGAATGAAGCCTATAATAATTAATGAATTTATAAAGATTACACGAAAAGTGACATCATAAAAATTTGCAAAGGTGATATATTAAAATAGCGAAAAATAGTATTAGTTTTCAACTCTTAGTTTAAGTTATTCTTAGGGAAGATAAAGTCTCAGTGGTATGGACCCTTTATAATTATGTATGTGACTCATTATGGAGCAGTCATGGTGAAATCAAAAAATAGACCAGAATTCAAAGTTAATGGGCAAAGGGTGAAACATAACATAACTTCAACTACAATTCTAGAAGATTTGAAAGAACTAAAAAAATAAAGGTAGTAATGAAAGTCATGACTTATAGATGGGTTGAAGCCTTGACTTTGGAGTTCCAAAAAGAAAAAGTTTGAAGTGCAGTCAAACAATGTGTTGTGATGATCCTTAAAGTTATGGCATTTAATGAAGTTGAAGCCTTGATGATCTATAAAGTTGTGAGATCCTAGGAAGGAGAAGAAAAGAAGAAAGCCCTAATGAAGAAAATATGGAACATGATTCAAAACTAAAAGAAAGCTTTAGAAGAAAAGAGTAATGAAAGAATATATAATGAAGTTAGCCTGGACGACTAAAATTACCGATTAAAGTAACAACCTTTTGTTGATACACTATAGACATTAAACATAATTATACTTAGGAGGTAACCAAAGATTTGATTTTTAATGGTAAGATAAAATAAATATACACATTCACATATATCCTTTTATGTCCACAAAATTTAGTGATGGAATTCAAAATCAAACGATGCCATGACTCATCTATATGTCCAAAAAAGAAGTATTCCCACTATCTAGACATACTATCACACTAAAACCTAGTCATTGTTAATATTTATGGAGATAGATGAAATGTAAATTTTTTATATAGGGGGACATTAATTGCTCATTCACATATTGAGATAGATAAAATAAATATACCCATTCACATATATCCTTTTATGTCCACAAAATTTAGTGATGGAATTCAAAATCAAATTAAGCAATGACTCATCTATATGTCCATAAAAGAAGTATTCCCACTATCTAGACATACTATCACACTCAAACCTAGTCATAGTTAATATTTATGGAGATAGATGAAATGTAAATTTTTTATATAGGGGGACATTAATTGCTCAGGGACAAATAATCACTTTAATGTGAGAGTTTTTTCAATATGCTAAATACTAAAGAAACCTAAGTAATTTGGTGATTAATCATGATGTGTATGTATAGAAATTACTTTAAAATGCATAATTTCAATAAATTATGATTGTTAATGGATTATGATGAATAATAGTGAAATTGTATGGTTTTTATGTGAAATAGAGGCTTGGTAGATTGTTGAGAAGGATGAAAGTGAAAATCATGTAAAGTCATATTATTTTTTATGCTATGACTTTATTACACCTCATTACATTATAATAAAGTTTTGATATTAAATTTTGGCTGAAGTTCTACACAATTAGTCATAGTAATCTTCATACACTATAACTCTATTATCTCATTGATAGAATCATTTCACTATGCAATATATTATATTTGTCTATAAAATTTTCTTGGAGTCATAGCTATAGTCGCTCATAACAATTTTTATGACTATAATATTAATTCTACCTCCCAAAAACTAAGTATCCCACAGTTGCTCAAAGATATGGCATGCCTCCAGCATCATGGCTTTTTCATTATAAAGCTTTAAAGTCTAAGACAAAAGCGACAGACATATTCCCAATACCACAATGTTTAGCTACAAAAATTCTATAGAGTAATATTCGAGTAGTGGCCTATTTCCTGGGTCATGACTTTTTACTATGAAGAAATGATCAAAACCATGTGGAGAAATATACAAACTAAGGCCATTCCCATCTTCATTATTTAATGTATGAGAGAGACCAAAGACATGAGCCATTTTAAGTTCTATAACTTTGTGTTACAGAGACAAAATGAGCAACCATGAACATTTTGCAAGCTGTGTCATTCTAAAGTTAGAAAAAGGCCAAAGCAGTGATTTTTTTTTCCTAAAAAATTATGACTTTCTACTTAAATAGCACACCCATCCATTTGAATAGAAAAATAGAAAATGAAAATTTTGAAAGGAGTTTTTCAAGGCAATTCCACAAGTAAATTGCACACCCACCCAGTAAGTCTTTCGCAACTTAATGACAACCCTCAAGAGTGGCTAGGAATCAAAATAATAATTCCACAATTCTTATTTGGGTACCTTGGATCTACCCCTAAATTGAAATCAATATTTGTGCTTTCCCTTAGTATTCATACTTGTGCCATGTATCACCTCTTTTCTCTTGGATCTCTCTTAGGGTCGGGTGATTTTTATAATCCAAAACTATAGCTCCGTCGAGGTTTTCTCATGTCCTCACTTGTCTTCTATTTTTTGGCTAAGTTTTACTTTTACATGAATGGTTGGGTGTATTTTTAATAGGAAATCATGATGCTGGAGAAGTACTCTGACTTTAGGTTTTTCTTTATGTAACAAAAAGTTATGGTACTAGAGAATGACTATAACTTTATTCTCTTTTTATATTAGATTTCCATTACACTGAGAATTGCTAGTGCTCATGCATTTCCTTTATATAATATGAAGTCTCAGAGCTGTAATAGTCATGACTCATGCATTTCTCCTTTAGCAGTATGAAGTCAAAGCAATGGGAATGGTCATGACTCATGCTTTTATTTTATGTAACATAAAGTTGCAACTTTGTGAATGGACTCAACTTATGTATTTCACCTTTATGACCCAAAGTCTCAGCATTTGCAATGGCCATGAATTTGGTCTATTTTTAGGAGGAAAGATTCACGACTCTAGAAATGGGTATTACTCGAATAAATGTTTCTCAGAACTCTCTATAACCAAAAGTCATGGTGTTGGACAAAAGTGATGACTTTTGCCTTATTATTTATGACTATGTAATGAGAAAGTCATGGTACTAGAGGGTGTCACAATTTTAATACCAGTGGGATACTTAATTGCTATAACATAAAATTAATAGCACAACCATAGAAATGTTATGAAGCTAGTATGAGCATGACTCTAAGAAAGTTTCATTGCCAAAAAAAATCTTGCACAATAAAATAAATGTGACAATGAGATGGTAGAGTTATGGGATACACAATTTTCTTAACTATTTGTATAAAGCTTTGACTAAAATTGAATATCGAAACTACCTTTGAAGTTCATGGAGATGTAACAAAGTTATAACATGAGGAATACTATGACTTTCACATCCAACCCTAAAAATATATAACTTTTCATCAATCATACATAAGTATTTGTTATGACAAGGTTTCAGTATCATAGTATATCTAAATGGTGGTGCTATTTTTTTATGGATATATAAATGAG
The DNA here is from genome assembly GCA_029783825.1 of Sapria himalayana. Lineage (NCBI taxonomy): Eukaryota > Viridiplantae > Streptophyta > Magnoliopsida > Malpighiales > Rafflesiaceae > Sapria > Sapria himalayana. The sequence continues at coordinate 1,240,526 of JAREIK010000428.1, forward strand.
TTTTGGTGGGGTTTTGTGTGTATAATGTTCAAATGACTTGTGTGATATTGACAATTATTTATTATTAAAAATTGTCTTTATTACTCTCAATAAAATTTTACTTGATTCTAGTTTTTAATTTGGTTAATGATAGATTTTCAATCTTGTTAAATAATTCTGTTACAATCTACTTGAATAAAAGAAATATATATTTTGGTTCGATAGTAAACAATCTTTCTATTATTAATTACATCTATCTGTTCTACAATAAAATGAATTGAATAGCACTAATATTTTACTATGTTAGAGAAAGCAACCTTCCACAATGGACCAAATTTATCTATGGCACATATATCTAGGTCTTATAAATCTTAAGACTAGTTAAAAATGGACCATTGGATTCATTGGAAGTGGAAGAACTTCCAACCTATGACTCAAACCTTGAAGGAAAGATGACCAGATAGTATTTTACGGCTAAAGGCAATAGGGCTAAATAACAAATAGAATTGGTTTATTCTAAGTTTTGCTGACTCATGTCTATCCAAACTAGAGGTGACTTTATTATTTAATCACTTTCATTAATGATTATTTAAGGTATGAGTGTATTTATCTAATATGGCATAATTTAGAAGTTTTTGAGAAATTCAAAAGATCATGAGAAATTCAAAAGAAATAAAGAAACATCTTGATAAACGTAACAATACACTTTGATTTAATCATGGTGGTGAGTACATTTTTGGAGAGTTATGGACTACCTATCAGAGCATGAGAGTACATCTCAATTGCCTGCATTTGGTATTCCACAAAAAAATAGTATGGCAAAAAGAAGGAATCAAACTCTTATGGATATGGTGAGATCATTAATGAGTTATTCATATATATTTGATTTCTTCTTAGGATATGCATTAGAAATAGTGACTTACATTCTAAACTTGGTACCATCTAAGTTAGTATTTACTGATTCAATTAAATTGTGAACTAGATGCATGCTCAATCAAAAATTCATTCACCTTTGGAGATTCCAAGCATATGTGTTGAAAGGAAAAATATCGAAGTTGGAACCAAGAATAAAAGTTTATTTCTTTATAAAATATTTTATCGGAACTAAAGCTGGTTTGGTTTGTAGGATAAAAATGTCATTGTATATATCAATTTCCAATTCTCGAAAGATGACTATTTTACCAACGACAAATCTAAAGTTAAAATTATTCTAGAAGAAATGAGAGGAAACGAACTAGCTAAAAATTCCTTTAATACCGATAATACAAAAAGAAGCACCATAAAGTAATGTTCCAAATATCTTAATAACATCATAGCTTAAAGATTTTTGAGGAACTTATAAATTCTGAACTTTATGAATATGAAATTAACATACTAGTTACACAAGCAAATAATCATGATCATGATGGTTTATAAGAATTAGCATCTATAGAGCATACCACAAAAAGTACATAGCCAAGCAGAGTATCTCATCATAGTGCGAGATTTATTCATTAACCTTCATGGTATACACTATTTAAATAATATTATGATAGAATCATTGATGAGGTGGATATCAATTTCTAAACTATTATGAAGTAGTGAAAGATAAAGATGCAAATCTTGTGGCAAAATACTATGAAATCATAGATGTAATTCATGTGCTCTAATCAAGTTTAAGATCTTATGGAACTACTTGAAGGAATAAACCTTATCAAGTGTAGTTGAATCAATAAGAAAAAGAGTACAATAGATAGTAAGATTGAAACTTACAAAGCTAGGCTTGTTGCAAAATGGTTCACTCAGAAAGAGGGAATCAATTATGAAGAAATATGTTTTTCAGTAGCTATGCTAAAGTCTATACAGATTCTATTATGCATTTAAACATATTATAATTATGAAGTTTGTCTAATGGACATGAAGACTATATTTTTGGATGAACATATTCAAAAATACATCTATATGATGTAATTAGATGGTTTAATAGTGAAAGGCCAAGAGCACTTTCTATGAAAACTTAGGAGATCTATAAATGGTCTTTAGCAAACATTTAAATCCTAGAATACTCATTTTGATTAGACCATTAAATCTTATAGATTTGATCAATACCCAGATAGGTCTTATGTGTATAAAAATTATAGTGTTAGCATTGTTGTATTTTTGGTATTGTACATAGATGACATCTTGCTCATTGGGAATGATGTGAGAGTGTTATCTTTAATTAAGATTTGGTTGTTCAGTCAATTCCATATAAAAGTCATTAGAGAAGCTGATCATATTCTTGTGATTAAGCTTTTATGAGATTACAAGTGAAGAATATTGGACTTAACTCAAACTTCTAATATAGATCATATCTTGACCCATTCTAATCATTCAAAATTTCAAGAAAGGTTTTATTCCTTTCAAGTATGGAATTACTCTTTCGAAGAATCAATGCCGCAAAAAAACTAATGAGATAGATAAAATTAAAGTGGTTTCTTATGAATTTTAGTAGGAATCTTAATGTATGCAATGCTTTGTATGTCCTATCAATGTATATAAATCTGACCTAAGAAAAGAATATTAAACAATTGTAAAACACATAACAAGTATCCTAAAAATATTTAGAGACTGCATGCTGGTTTACATGAGAAATAATCTTATTTCTATAGGGTATATAGAGTCACATTTCCAATTAGATGAGATCTAATATATTCAACCCGTGGTTATGTGTTTACCTTATAAATTTGAGCGATATGTTGAAGGATCATCAAATAATATTGTATTGCTGATTCTACTATAAAGGTCAAATATTTGGTGGCCTTAGAGACATTCAAGGAGGCAATATGCCTCAAAAAATTAATAACGGATCTAAGACTAATTCTTTCTATGCAATTGCTTACTACACTTTATTGTAATAATAGTGGAGCAGTTGTTAACTTGACGGAACCTAGAGTTTACTAGAAGGAAAAAAATATTAAGCACAAATATTATTTAATAAAAGATATTATGAAAAGATGTGATATAGTTGTGACCAAGATCTCATCGATGGACAACCTAGGAGATCCTTTCATAAAGAGCCCATATGTTGGGTTTTTTTAATAAGCATGTGGAAGGAATGAGATTGATATGTTTGACATCATAGTTTTAAGTCAAAGAGGAAGAATGTCAGAATTTTATTTATATTAAAAGGTATTTAAGTGTAATGAATGTTTATTTAATGTATTTTGTTATTTCAAATCTATGAGAATTTACAATAAGCTAATTTGGTATTTAAATACATAATATACATATGTTCTATATTCTACATAGTAGATGATTTAGTGTGTGTAGATTTTGCTTATATACAAAAGATCAAATTGTCAATTTTTGTAGAATATAAACTTTCTATTCAAAATCTAAATACAATTGGACATACTATTAGTAAGATTGTAATATAAAATTTTAGTAGATCTATATTGATTATAGGAAATGATAAAATTTTAACTTCTTATATTAGTACACTTCAATAAAGATATTGAACAAGATTGAGTTGAAGTGATTATTTTATACGAAAAAGATAAAATAATACATATCTCATTGTTATTTTGAATAATATTTTTTTTTGATCGTGAAATAATTAATAATCAAATGTATTTATTATTAGTTATTTTCATTCACATAGAGTGAGATCTATAAATAGATTTAACTTTTAACTATTTAGTGAATTTGATGACTATAATATCAATTGAATGGTGACTATTAATTATTAATAAAATTCATATCATATTAAATAGATTGATGGTGCCCCCTTGAGGATACATATAAGTATTAATAATATCAATTATGCAAGTGTATTTTAAATCCAACATATCAAATAAGTTAAATAGAAGTTCTAAAAGAAATAATAAGATATTGATTTTAAATCCAACATATCAATTCATCAATAATAAGATATTGATTAATTTAATTTAATCAATGGGCATATGTGATCTTAACATAGGAAAATTAATAAGTATTAAATAACAAATAGCTTGAATTGAATTTTGAATAAGTGAGTAAATGTAATTATAATTCTAAAGTGAAAAGAATTATAATTAATGTAAATAAAATCATTTAATTTATATTGGAAGCTCGGTGTCTTGTTTGAGCTTGAGGTCCCTTCCATGGCCCTTAACTCGTACTTATGTGTCAACTTTATAAATCATGATGAAATAATTTATTAATTTGTTTATATATATATATAATATCAATTTAATTGATATTGGTTTTTATATATATAAAACAAATAAATTAATTTTTTAAGAGTCATTTATTATAATTTAAGAGACATTTATTAAAAAAATTAGTATCACTTTTGAATGCATGAGAAGTATGTTGCGTATGATGAAGGATACAAAATTCACTAATCATCTTTTTCCTCATGGCACATTAGCTTCATAAATATGGGAGAAAGCCTTAATAATCACATTGGAGTTCTCTTTTGTTAAGGCACTTATCCTAACTCATGGATAATGATATTTCATCATGTTTATGTTCTTGATATGATTATTATGCAAAAATCATGATTCAAAATAGAAACCCAATAGTATCATTATGAATAATTGGGTCCAACCTAGTTCCAGCTAGAATATAGTTCCTCCCTAACTCAATAATTGATCTTAGGTCTTGAAAATATTAGGTACATCATGTGGCTAAAAAATATGATATGTATGTTGAGGCTCAAAATCATTAGATTATAGCTCAATTCCTCCTCCTTGAATAGACGAATCTATGTGAGGACTTGCGCCAGATCTATGTAAATATAAATCTATTGGATGACTACCCTCTATAAATTGTTTCACCAAAAAAAATCACATCTCAACTCACAACAAGCTTCTTGGAAATTGGGTCACATAGTATATACCCAAATTCTTTGTGTCTGTAGCCAATGAAGATTCATGGATATAGAATATCATCAAGTTTAGATAGTTTATTTTTTAAGATATGAAAATAGGATTTGTAGTTAAAAACTAATAAGTGATTATATGAGTTATCTTTCCCATTCAATATTTTATTATAACATTTCTATCCAGGATGGTAGCAGGGCACATATTGATTAGATCAATATCTGTATGCATAGCTTCTCCCTAAAATTTTTATGAATATTCACATGACAAAGTATGCATCAAACCCTCCACTCTATTGTCTATTTCATCTTCTCAATGATGCCATTTTAATGTTGCATCTTGACTTATGACTTTTCATTTCTATGTCATGGGATACACAATAACTTTCAAATTGATCTCGATATTCTTTTTTAATATCAAAATGTACGGAGATCAATTTTCTATCAGTTTGTCTCTCAACTCTTGCATGCATATCCTAAAAGATAGGTAAGATCTAAATGATAGAATAATCATCAATGAATATGAACAAATAAAGGGCCTTGTCGAGTATTCTACTTTACATGGAGAAGACATCAATATGAATAAGATCTAGGATTTTGAATCTCCTCAAGGGTGATGAAAGTAAAAAGATACTCTGACTTTTTTCAAGTCATGTTGTACATACACTTATCAAGAGAATACTATTGGTTAAATGACAAGATATTCTTTATAGCTAAAAGATGATAATCCTTCTCACTCATGTGACTAAATCTCTTATAACAAAGACTAATGTTGCTCTATTGTTGAATTATATTTACCTAATTTCTATATACGCATGCCTATGTGGCATATAAAGTGCTCTCCTTTGTACCCCTCACAATAAGCAATGCACTCTTGATTAGTTTCACTACCTATCTCCAAAATGACGGACGAATCCCATATCATTCAACATGTTAATAGATATCAGGTTCATGTGAATATCCAATATGTATTAGACATTTCTAAATTTTAGTTGATATTATGTCTTCATCTATAGATAATGTCTCACTTGCAAAAAATCCATGATATTTCACTATAACGCATCTTTACTATGCCATAATTAGTAGATATGTATGCAGTAAAGAATTTGGTGTGTGGAGTTATATGAAATGACATTCTTGATTCAATAAGTCTCCTGACATGATGTTGGCCTCTCCCTCAGGTCTATCTCCTCTGATTCACTATTGTTTTTGTCTTTTCCAAGAATAACAATCTTTTTTTATGTGTCCTATCTTGTTATAGTGGTAACACTTTACTACTTTTCTATTTTGTAACTTATGTATTAAAGAATGAGTTCTTCTCTTAGGCTATGTGTGCCTCATGGTGCTCCAATCATATTTCTCAGAAACACGAATACCATGAGAAACTTTTCCCTTCTCATTTCTCCTTGGTTCTTGGGATAATAATTTTTCCGAGATGACATGCATTTACATAATACCTCAACTTGCTCGGGGAAACCACACAATTATCTTAGTTGTCTTGAAGTGAGCTCAACATTAGACAAGCTAATAACTTATCTCCCAAGACCATTTTCATGGATGAAAGTTAATTCACCAACTAATAAAAGTTGTTGATGTACATCGACCTTAGACTTTCATCCTTGAAATTTAGGTTAACTAAACATCTAATGATCTTTTTTTTTATTTATAAATGTGTTCTTTTAAAACATAGACTCTAGTTTGTCCCAAAAATTATCTGCCTTCATATCATCGGCAACATATTAATAAGTATCCCTACCTATCTAATGATCTTGAAAAGTTATTATTTTGTTTTTCATCTTTACCGTAAACAAGTGGACCTTCATCAAAAGGTTTCAAAGTAGATTTATTAAAATTTCTAATTAAGATGCGCGCACCTTTTCCTCCAATAACATGATTATCTAATATCTATTATTAATACATTAAAGTGATTATTGAAACATATACTTACACTAAGTTTGAATTAAATTGATTGTGCAAATGACAAAATAACATGCTTAATTTACTTATAGGGTAATCATAAACAACACCACGTGGTGCATAATTTAACAATGGGTGTTCCCAATATTTTTTTTATCATAATTTAAAGCCAAGCATCAATATTTTGCATCTTAAAGAAACACAATTCAAACAATATTCATTTTTGTTTTCTTGCACAAGAATTTATTAAACTTGATTAGCATAATGTAGGTTTGGAGACTCTCATTAGCATAATCTAATTCAATAATCTAATTAACTTAGTTACATATGAACTCACTCAAGATAAAAAAATGTATGATTGGTTGAGTGTATTATGAACAAATACATAAGCAACCAAATGGTTACAAATATTTGTGTGTGCATCCAAATTTATGTGTTTCTTAGTTTATAATTTTTATTACAAGTCATAGGTATAATTATAATTCAATATATGTATATATGTACTTATATACCAACTTTAAGGACCTTTATAGATGTAAATACTTTTAAATTATAAATTGACATATACTAAAATATGTAATTTCATATATTCAAACACACACAAATGTGCTTACACACACATACACACACAAATACATGGCTATCAAATGCATATATGTTTAAACACATACATATACATATATATTTTTTTACATATACCCAAAGATATGCATGCAACTTAACAAAGCTTTGTAAATATATCTATAATAACATTTATTTTTATTTCTTAAGGAATGTAATACATGTAATACATATTTTTTATATAGCATTAATTCACTTTTGTTCAATTTCAAGAAGTTATTAAAAGTACGTATGCATATACATTCTTAATTCACCACACACACACACACTTAATTCACGTAATTCATGTGTTTATTTTACTTAATTCTTACAATAAATACTTACAAAATTACCAACGACGTTTACTTTTATTTTTATTTTAACTAGAATGTGGATACATGTATCTCTATTCTTATTAAAGGTCATTAAATGTTTATCTTAATATCTCACACATTTCATCCCAATTTAAATTCTCATTATTAACTTATATTATAATTGTTTTTTTGAATGAATATGTTTTAATCATACACATTTTTTGTACTCACACACACACCCACTCACATGTAAGTTTTATATTTATATTTGACTTGGTTTTAATTTTTCTTAATTAAATTACATTGAAGAAGGAAGAAAGAAAAGTGGTGCTTAAGAAAACTATTAAAAGTGGTGCTCCAATTTTTACTTCTTTGCTTCAATTAGAAGGAAGAAAATATTGATGAAACTTTGAAATTGAGTAGAAGAAAATGAAGAGAATAAATGAAATAAGGAATAGTAAAGAGTAATCAGATTCGATTATTGGAGAATGAGCTATTATTTTCAATTAAAATTTAATTTAGGCAGGACAAGGTTTATTTGAAGTATTGACCATAAAAAATACATGAGGGAAAGGGTGGTTGTGTTAACCCAAAAACATGATTTTCAAATAAGTTTATTTTAGTTGTGTTTGACAAAATTTTCTTAATTTTTTGATCAAGATTAGATTTTTTTAAAAAATTTTTATAAGTTTGGATTTTCAAAACATTCATTCTTCTAGTTATTTTTAAAAGTTATATTGCTCTTTTTGAATAATTAATTTTAATTAAATATTTGGGGAGATAAAAAATTGCATATTTTAGTATTTTTGCATTATAATTTTATCACACTTAAACAAATTTAAATATGCTTACTTAATTGATATTTTTTATTATACTTTTTTTTAAACTAATCCAGTGCCTACAAATATAAATAATTTTAGATGTTTTTAACAATAATTGATAATATAAGATATAGACTTTATTAATAGTTAACTTTTCCCATAAAATGCTTGGAAATCTTTTATATATTTTTTTTCTATTTATTATTTTTTTTGCAAGTTTTCAGGGGTTATACCCCACATTCCATGCTAATAATATTATGATATCTGATCTTTATATCTTTTTCTAAAATTTTATGCTCTTGTTTTTCTACATATTTTCTTAATATTGATATGTAATGTATGTCATAATTTTTGAAAAACTTGGTGGTGAGGCATGTGAGTAAGATATGTGATCCATTTTTGCAAAAGTTTTGATTAGTCTAGAAAATTATAAAAAAAATTATTATTTTCTCTAACAGTGATATTTTTTCAAAATATTTATTAGTCACGGATAACTAAAACTATTTCGTCTGCTTATCCATATAGCCTCTTTTTGTTTATTCAAGAATAATTCTAATTTTTTTTATATCACTTCAATCATTTTCAGTCTTCTTGATAATTTTTTGTTCAAATAACTTTGTCTTACTATATTCATTTTAACAAGTTTTCATTCTAATCATGGTGTTAAACTAATTTCTTCCTTGTAATGCTTCACAAGTCTTTCTATATATAACTAATATGTCCAATTTCTTAATCTAATTGATGTTGATATGTTGTATTTTTAGTTAAATTAGTAATAAGTTCAAATTATAATATATTTTTGTCAAAAAGTAGATGTAAAATATTTTATCATAATTCAAGACAATATACACCAAAAATATTGAATCTTACAATTTCTCAAACATATATATTTACTAATTGATTTAATAAAAATAATTTCCTAGTCATTATAAAATAAATACACTTGATTAGTTTGTCAACTATTTCCCGTAGAAATATTTTTCTGAACTTGACACCGTCAAAACTAATATGCAATCCATCCGCATATTCTCTAACATCTATTTTCTAATATTAAAAAGTTTCACAAGTCTTCGTGGACTTTAAAGCTTTATCTTAAGCTCTTTTATATATAACTTGGCTCTTTTTATTTTTCAACCAATGTATTATTTTCTACCGATACAATGATGAACAAGCCTTTTCAAAATTTGATTCAATATATCCACATTTTTTAGGCACAAAGATATGATTTATAAAATAATGAATATCATTTTTATATTTGTAGAACTTAGATGCTTTCACTTCTTTAATTCTTTTTATTTTGAATAATGCCTTGCTAGAATACAAATTCTGTTTGATTCCTACGAGTATACAAAGTGTATTCCAAAATAGATGTGCTTATGATATTGAATTTCACTTTCTAGAAATCAAATGCTAATTCCTTTTGAATTGAATAATAGAACTTCTCCACAGTGATTTGACAATTACATTAGCTTTAATAACCTAGGTGCATAAGCCATAGTCCTATTATTTTCTATTAATACAAATCCCAACATAGCATCATTATAAACTATATCTTGACTTGGATAAAAAATTTATTAACATAGGCACCATTATTAACTTTATTTTCAATGTTTGAAAATTTTATTCCATTTAATTCACCATTGAAATTTACATTCGCCATGTTACCTTGGTCATTAGGATCAAAAATCATATTATTTTGAAATGGTTAACTTTAATTGACCAAAAAAAAATTATAAACTATATCTTGTTATTTAGATTCTACCATTGAATCTTCTATAAATTATTTGAAAATATCTAACAACTAATTCCAAGAAACATATTATTTTGATAACACTAGAATGACACTAATAGTTATTAATTTATTCTAGTTTTGTTGGTACAATCAAAATTCTTCATTTGAAATTATTTTATCCCACGAGTGTAACTTTAGTTAGTCAAAACTCATATTTTTTTAAAATTTTCCATAATCTAATTAAAAATGTCCATGTTCTTTAGAAGACTTAGAACATTAGTAATATGTTGTTGTTAATTAATTTATCAAAATATAGATAAATCTTATTTTATTTTATATAAATTTTGGTGGAAAATAAATCATACTATTAGGTGGAGTAAGCCATTCGGACATTTGTTTATTTGAAACCACAAATATCAAGAATAATGCTTAGTTATTTAAGTAACAGAAGCAAAAAAATTAAATGACATAAAAATCAAAAAAAACATAATACAAAACTTTAAAAATCCAATATAGTAGAAAATTAAAGTCTAAATTACAACATTGTCAAATCGAATAATATGTGCTAAAGATGTTTTCACATATATAAGAAGTTTATAAAATCATCAAAATCTAAAATCGAAGGCAAATACATAAATCTAGGTTTTTGGGGCGAATACTTTGAATCCCATCTCACATTATTCTTTAGGTGACGAGTATGTTCATTGGCTTCTTGGGTTAGAATCAGCAATGTAGTTGCATCTTGATTGATGGGTGGAAAAAAAGATTATGTTTAGCTATTTTCAAGTTTTCAATAGGTTTCCAATCTCCAATCCACATGTGAATCTCAAACTTTACATACACAAAAAGCAAACAAAAACATACACACACAAGACACACATTGCACTATAATTAAAATAATAGTTGTATACAATTTGGACACACAAATCACATAAAATAAATCAAACACTACATTATAAATCAAAACAACACAATATAATTGAGAACTAAAAATACAATAGTACACACACTATACTCGACAAAAATATAGTTATAATTATATATATTATAAACTTCAAACTAGTGTGAGGTGGAGAGGAGTTAAAACTAGTTGCATTCTTAAATCATAGCTTCTATGTGCACCCTACATAAGCTTACACATCAATCCCAAATAATAGCCTTTCATTTTGTATAACATGCACACACACAAATGATGAAAAACACTCATCTGGTGTGCTTTTTGAAAAATAGAATGTGAGATTTTATCTCTTGTTCTTGGTTCACTATGCACGACTACTACAAAAAATACAAAAATAAAAAATCTAACTAGTTTATCTAACTTGGTGTACACAACAAATCACTGCATCTACCATAGGTAAGGAGACTCATATTAGTATGCAATTTAAAGAAATTAAACTTTGCCGATGACAAAAATATCATAAATATATTGGTAATATTTTTATTAGCGTATACATTTTCAAGTACAATTGATTTTTTATCTAATATATCACATATCTAATGATATTGCACATCAATATGTTTTATCCTACTTTGAAAAATTAAATTTTTAGAGAAAATCATAGTAGCACTATGAGTATGATACCATACAATGTATCTATCCTATCATACATCCAAGTCTGTACGAAATCTTTATATTCATAAAGTGTCTTAGTAAGTTTAAGTAGCTATAATAAAGTCATCCTTAGTGTTGGATAGTAATATGTACTTCTGTAACTTGGATTACCAAGATATAATACTCCTCAAAAGGTTATTAGATAACTTGAAGTTATCCATGTGAATATGAATCATCGATCTTATTAAAATTAGTATATCTGAGAAGCATGACTTTTAACCCACTTAAGCACAAAGATAGTTGAGATGACCTCCATAAGTGCCCCAAGATATATTTCAGTACATCCAACATATATCTAACTAGGTTCAAGAGAAAAGAATTGATAATGTAAATAGTGTGCTCTATATCTAGTCTAGTGCAAACCAAAACATATATAGGACTACTGATGGATAAGGTATAGGGGACATGACTCATGTCTCTCATTTCTTCATTAATCTTTGGACTATGCTCGATGCTCAGCTTAAAATATTTGGCTGAGCAAGTTTAGACTTGCTTAGCATCTTTCATAAAAAATATCTCAAGAACATTACTAAAGTATCATTGCTCTTGGAAGACCTATCCTAGATGATACTCATCCTTAAAATTCTTGACTGGTAATATCTTTCATACAAAATATTTTTTTTTCAACTCTCCCTTAAGCCTATAAACTTTTGCTCTAACACATCTAATGATCAATATATCCTTAACAAATAATAAAAAAATTAGTTCTTCATCACTATTCATTATGCCAAATACTAAATAATACTAATTATTTTATTGATTATGCATGATATATTTGTATACAAAAGAGTTTTAAATCAAATAATTTCAGTAAATAATAATTTTGATAAATTATGATGAATAATAGTGGAATTAGGTAGTTTTTATTTGAAACATGAGACTTGATAAATTTGTTGTGAAGGAGAGCAAAAAGTCAAAGAAAGTCATACTAGTCCTGTATTACTACTTTGTTACATATCATTGAGCTTATAAAGTATTTTTGACATCCATTCTTAGTCGAAGCTCTACATAAATATTAAAGGTAATCATCATACATAATGATTGTATCATCTCTTTGACAATTATTTTACTATACAATATATTATTTTTGACTGTGAAATTTTGTTAGAGTCATAGCTATGCTAACTCATAATATTTTTTATATAATTGTAATATTAATTTATATCATAGCAACCATGTACTCTACTGGTGTTAAAAGTCACAACAATTTTCAAATCCTTGACATTCTAGTTGTATAACGACAAAGACTAAGGCAAATGTCATAACACTTTTCTAGTGCCATGGCTTTTATCTATATAAAGTTTTAGAGAGCATTTATTCGATCCAGAACTATTTCTTGATAGTGACCAAAGTCCTGACTTATTCTTATTGTCATGACTTTGTATTACATAAGTAATTTATATAACCATGACCATTCCCAACATCGAGACAATCTAAAGTAAGAAAAAGGCCAAAACCATGACTCATTCTTAGTTCAACAACTTTGTGTTACAAAGATGAAAAGCCAATGATATGATATTTTTAAAATTTATGACTTTTTACTTAAAATTCATACTCAACCATTTAAGTATGAAAGTGCAAAACAGATAAAATTTAAGAAAGATATCTAGCCCACTTTTAGAGAGTATTTACTTGTGCCATAACCATTTATAAGGCTATAAATTTTTGCTCTTGAGAAATGACGAAAGTAATGACTCATTCCTACTGTCATAACTTTGTGTTACATAGATAAAATATATAGCAATGACCATTCCTAGCATTGAGATAATCTAAAGCAATAAAAAAGTCAAAGACATGACTTATTCCATCACAACATTATCTTACAAAGATGAAAAGCCAATGCTATGATATTTCTCAAATATAGAACTTTCCATTTAAATTTTACACCCAACCATTTGATATAAAAATGCAAAATAACAAAATTTTATGAAGAATTCTAGGACATAGAAAAGAATGAAAATTAAAGATTTGAGAATCATATTTTTTCCCAAATATAGTAAAGATTCATGAATAAAGTGGTTGTAAAATACAAGCATAAATCTTAGGCTAACCTAAGGGTTATCATTGAGGGTTATCATTGGTAACCTAAAATTTAATGAGATATATCTCAAATTATCTCTTTTTAATATTACCTCAATGTTATTCTAAATTAATTTCTAGGGTTAGTGTATTTCATTTTGTGCGATGGATAATTAAATGATTTTAATATTTGGATTTTATTATAGTTTAGTTATTGATGGATGTCATATTTATGTAGCACTAAATTTAGGATTTTATTATAAATGGGCTTGTGTGAGTTGTCATGGTGGAGGTGATAGGTAAGACATGAAGTACACTCATACATAATAATAGGAAGGAAGTGATAACCCTATAGATCATGATAAGTGAGACAAGCTTATAATAAAAACCAAAAGTTAAGGTAAGTCTAATCATGCAAGTATGATAATTATGAAGCTAAAAGGACAAATACTTTTATAAGATAATTTATTATGTATATCTTAAAAAAACAAACCCTCTATTGATGCGGGTGTTTTATATAATGTTATTCTAAGAGTTTCACATTTAGTAAGATAGCATGTATCAATATGGTAGATGGTGACATGTAAACCATGAGACATGCATAAGTTGAAGTAACCCATAAGGTGGTGATAGGCCTATGAGTTACTTCCTCTCATATTGCTCATACTGGTAAGATTTAAGAAAAAATATATATTAATTATGAAAGTATAGTGCACGGTTAATGCTTTATGAGATATGAGATTGAAGAATAAGAATGTATATACAAAGTAACCATCAAAGGATAATTATTGAGTTATCTAAAGGTATGGAATTGTAGATGATCCTTTAGCAGAAATAATTTTTTATTTCAGTTATAAAGTACCAAGGGGACAACTATAAGAGGACAATCATTAGAGAGAACCCAATTGTTGATAATTACCTTGTATGCCATTAGGATACAATGATATTTTCTTAATAGTTCAACCTTTGTTTTGTAACCAATCACAATAATATCCAAGCTATTTAGATAAGTCATGATGTGTTATGGATTGCACTAATCCTTGATTCTAAAAGTCTTACCAAAAGCCTAATATTATTTTTTCAACTAGAGTAATAGTTGACTTATTATTAGTTAATTAAATTTGATTTATAACCTCTATGAGATTGATATCTGAATGAAAATCTACTTTACTACTTGTATGACCTATATACTTGTGTGATTAGTTGGATGAGAGACCTCTACCCAATAATATTTTGGGACATTGCTTAATCATAAAAATTATGCAACATAACAAAGTGACAATAATTATCTAACTAATGACTAACAAATTTATATTGTTCACAAGATATATGCTGAAAGTCTTGAGACTCCATGATTGAATAACATTTCATTTATCAATGTCTAGGAGCTTGTTTAAGACCATACAAGATTATTTTTAGTTTGTATATAAGATCATTCTTCCCTTCTATAATGAATCCATTAGGTTGATATATTTAGAGCATCTTGTGAAGGTCACCATGAACAAATATAGTCTTCATATTGAGTTAATCATTTTCAAACTCCAGGCTGGCAGCCATACCTAGAACTACTTGAAAAGGAGACACCTTTAATATGACAAAAAATATCTCATCAAAGTTAATTTTTTTTTACTAAACTCTTTTACTACTAACTCTGTGCATTGTATCTTGATTGAGAATTATCATCATTAGATTTTAGTTTAATAAGCCATATATTTTTTAGAGTTTGATTCTCTTTTAGTAATGATACCCAATCATAAGTCTAGTTGATATGAAAAGATTCTATCTCTTCCTATATAGCATGACATTCCTCTTTATTCTCAAGAGAGATGATCTCCTAAAAGGTCTTGGGCTCATCTACATCGTTGAGTAATATGTCTCACATAATCTAAAGGATACTTAGAGGAGCATAGATAATCTTCTCAATTTAGATTGATATGTATCATCATGTAAAATTGTGTCATACTCAGTTCATGTTGGAATATGGGTTCTCACCTCATCAATAGGAATATCTTGGGGCTCGAAAATATCAAGTGAATCTTATGGCTTGGAATCATCAGGTTATTGCTCAAATCATTTTCCTTATTTAGATTGATCTTTAGAAGGAACTATCATTAGACATGTGCAAATATGAATCTCTATTGAATTACTCTCCTTACTACTCAGATGATTGTATGTACAAATTAGTTCACCTTTAAAATTACATGTTTACATCAAACAAGTTCTTTGGAAATTTGGTTTTACATTCTATACCCAAACTCTTCATGTTCATAGTCGATGATGCAAGGACATAAATATCACCAAGTTCAGACCATTCATCATTTGAGATATGAATGAAGGCTTTTAGCCCAAAACTCACAAATTATCATATTACATACCTTTCATAGTTTATATTTTATTGGAAATATCTCTATCTAGTCTAATGACGGGATACTTATTGATTACATCAACAACCAAATGCATAACTTCTTTCAAAAATTCTACGGGAAGATGCTCATGAGAAAATATGTACCAAACTCTCTCTTCAATTGTCCAATTTATCCTATTAGTGATTCTATTCAATTATGGCATATTGGCTAGTTTATTTTCATGTATAATGCTATAAATTTACAATAGCTACCAAATTAATCTCGGTATTCTTCCCCATTATTATAATATATAAAGAATAGTTTTTTACTGATCTTTCTCCCAACTCTAGTATGAAAATCCTAAAAGAAACAAAAAATATAATCTTTCATTTTTAGTGCAAATGCCCACATTTTCCTAGATTGAAATTCAATGGATGTGACTAAATAACGAGCCCCATTGAGTATTCTACTCTACACGGAGCATACATTGATATGAATAAAATTAAGGATATTTGGTCTCTTCAAGGGTGGAAGAGAGTGAAAATGTGCTATATAGCTTTTTATAGCCATCATTTCATTCATTCATCAATAAAAGATACATGATCGAATGGAAAGATATTCTTTCTAGCTAGAAGTTGAAAGTTCTTCATACTCATATGAACAAGTCTCCTATGTCAAAGACCAAAATTACTTTTTTGATAAACAATATTTTCTTGATTGAATAACATACAAATTACTCTTTTTCTTATCCCTTACAATGAACAATGCACCCTTATGTACATAGTTTTCACCGATCATCATCAAAATTACTCATATATCTCATGTCATTTATCTTATCAATGGACATAAAGTTCACATGAATATCTTGTGCATACCAGACTACTCTTAGCATCAATTGGTATCTTGTTTGCATCTACAACTAAATGTCTTTCATGCCAATGTTTTGTGATGTCACACTACTGCCTATCTTTATTATTGTCTATCTTTGCATCATCAAAATGAACAAATATGTAGGGTGGTATAAAATGATACTCATTAATCAATAAGTCAATCCCTCTCCTAAGATATTAGATTAGTAAAATTATCATTATTAACTAGTATAAAGTTACCTTCTAAGGTAATGTTAGCCTCTCCCTCGGGTCTATCTTTTTTCATACATCATTGTTGTTGTCTTTTCTAAGAATAATAGTTTTTTTAACATGTCCAATATTGTTATAGTGATAATACTTGACTACTTTTCATCTTTGCAAAATATCTTTTATAAGAATGAGTTCTTTGTTTTGTATGTGTGTACTTCATAGTGCTCATATCATGTCTCTCAGAAACAAGAATATCATAAGATGTTTCTTCATTCTTATTTTTCTTTGATTCTTCGAATAATAAATTTTTTGATACTTTTTTCAATGACACAACACCTCAAAATGATAATATGCTCATGAAAATCATAAAAAATATTCTAGCTATATCCATAATTGAGCTCAACATTAGAAAAAATAATGTCCCAACTTCTAATACTATCTTCATGGATTCAAGCTAAATTACCAATCTTTGAAATATGAGATGCATGATGATATTAAACCACTAACATACTTGAACTTAAGGTTAAATAGACTTCTAATGATTAATATTTTATTTCTAAACATGGTGTTTTCAAACAAGAACTATAGTTTCTCGAACAACTTGTATGCCTTAATTTTATTAGTAATATGTTGATAAGTATCACTACTATTTCATTATCTAATTATGGAGGCAACCCTATAGTGCAAGACTTCCTATTATTCTTCACTCAATTTTTAGGTTTTTCCTACTTACTCACTTGGTCATACAATAGTTTGATTATAAGGTAGTAATGCATTAGTTTTTTTTTAAATAGAAAATTAGTCCCAATTGACTTTATTATTACATATTAGTTCTTCATGATAACAAAAATTAATTTCAGCCTAAAACAACTAACATAAATAAAAATATCCCAAAACAAGTCTTACATCATTGTATTAATATTGGAATAATCATATACTAATAAAATGATAACAATAAAATTTGGATATCATCTCAGTATCAAATGAAGAACATCACCCTCATCAAAAGTTTAGATACTACTTTTTGAGTGATATTAAGAATCTCCATTTGATGCTAGTTGTCGGGGTATGCTGATTGGACAATGGTTTATTCAAAACCACAAAAATAAAAAATAATATTTGATTATTTAATCAATGGAAGTAAAAAAATAAAAATACCTAAAAAATCAAAAAACTAAAATAATAACTTTAAAAATCCAATGTATTAAAAAATCAAGTAAAAATTATAATATTTCTGAGTTAAATAATACTTGCTAAATACTTTATAACAAGTACAATAAGTCAGTAAAACATAACATACCCAAAATTATATCTAGCACTAAAAATATATATATTTTTCAAGATATAAAAATTTAGAAATACCAAATATAGTATAGACATATAAACCTATGATTTTGGGATAAATACTCTAGATCTCATCCCATATTATTCTTAAGTTATTTGGATAGATTAATTGGATTCCCTTCTCTGAATCAACAATATAGTTATGTCATGATTGTTTTAAAGAATAACAGATTTTATTAGGTTTCTTTAAGTTTTCAATAGGCTTCCAAGCTCCGATCCATTTGACAGTCTCAAACAACACATGCACAACACAATGCAACAATACCCACACTGCACTCCACAAAAACAGAACTAGAATTATATATATAAACAATTTATAAACTTGAAACCAATGCAAGGAGGAGAGGAGAAGGAGATGAGGAGTTCAAACTAGTTGTGTTCTTAAAATGTAGTTTATGCATATAATTTTTTGACTTTGTTATAATATCTAATTTTATGGTTAAGTATGTCATAAAAGTTAGTTGGGTGAGAGTTTCTCATCCAATATTATTCTGCAAGTATATAAATTGTACAAGTAAAGAATTAAACCTTTAGTCTATATATCAATCATATAGGGATTGCACATGTATGTTAGATTAACCAACTATAATTAATAACTACTCTGGTTGGCATGAAAAATGTGATTCAATGAGCTATATGATAATTTCATATATGATAATTTCATCATCTATCTATATGAAATTATCATATATGACTTTGTTATGATTTTGTTCTACTCATTGAGCTATATGATAATTTCATCATCTATTCTTTACTAAAGCTCTACACAAATAATTATGATAGTCTTCGTTACCATGACTTTATTATCTCATTGATGCAATTATTTTACTATACAGCATATTGTATTTGACTACAAAAATCTCTTAGGAGTCACAACCACATCTAGCTCATAATAATTTTTTATAGCTATGATATTCATTCTAGATCACAACAACCAAGTACCTTCACTCATTCTCAAAGTTGCAACAAGCACCCATGACATGGCTTTCTCATTACAGAGCCATTAAGTTTAAGAACCAAAATGTGATCATATCGCTAACACCATGACTTTTATATAATGAAAGTTAGAAATAAATACTTTAGTAGTGACCATTTTAAGGGTTATGACTCTTTCCTCTAGAGATCAAAGCCATGACCTATTTCCAACATCATGAATTTGGGTATTAGAGATGAAATGAACAAGTCATACCTATTCCTGATGTCATGACTAGTCTTATAGAGGGAAGATATGTTTTCACAACCATTCCTAGTGTTGTGACTATTGATGCATAAGATATACCAAAGCCATGACCCATTCCAAGTACTACAAGTTTGTGTTCTATTTAACTACAAAAATCTCTTGAAGTCACAACCACACTAGTTCATAATAATTTTTTATGGCTTTGATATTCATTCTACATCACAACAACTAAGTACCTTCACTCATTCTCAAAGCTACAACAAGCACCCCTGACATGGCTTTCTCATTATAGAGCCATTAAGTTTAAGAAACAAAATGAGATCATATTGCTAACACCATGAATTTTATATAATGAAAGTTTAGAAATAAATACTTTAGTAATGACCATTTTAAGGGTTATGACTCTTTGCCCTAGAGATCAAAACCATGACCTATTTCTAACATCATGAATTTGGGGTATATAGATGAAATGAACAAGTCATACCTATTCCTGATGTCATGACTTGTATTATAGAGGGAAGATATGTTTTCACAACCATTCCTAGTGTTGTGACTACTGATGCATAAGATATACCAAAGCCATGACCCATTCCAAGTACTACAAGTTTGTGTTCTAGTGATAAAATGTGCAACTATGGCTATTCCTAATGACATGATATTCTAAAGTGAATTTGACATTCTAAAGTTAGAAAGAGATCAAATTCATGATGTTTTCCTAAAAAGTCAAGACTTAGGACTTAAAGTTTAAACCTAACAATTTGAGTATAAGAGAGAAAAATGTGACTTTTAAAATGAGTTTTTGAGGAATGAGAAAATAGGCTATAGCTAGGTTTTGAGAGCCAAATTTTTCCTAACCATAGGGTGGTTAATTAGCAAAGGGGCAATACAAGACACAAGCATAAATCATAATGGGGGGCTTATATTTTAGCTTTAACTCAGGAAAAATTAAAGGAATATGACTGATTATTATGAATTTAGGGTTTGATTCCCAGATAATTTTGAGGGCTATCATTGGGAACCCAAAATTCAATGAGATATATTTTCAATTATATCATGTGAATTTCTCTCCAATGTCAGACTAAATTGATGTCTAGGGTGATAGATCCTCTATAAATAAATTTTATGTTTAGATTTTGTTATGGTTTGGATATTAATGGATTTGGTATTTATGAAGAAATAAAATTAGAATTTTAATATTGGTGGGTTTGTGCATGTTATCATGGTGGCTAGTAATAGTTAAACTATGACGCACACTCGAACATAATGATTGAAAGGAAGTGATAGCACTTCCGATCATGGTGTATTAGACAAACCTATATATAAATACCTAAAATTGAGATATATTTGTCATGTGAGTATGATACTTATTAAGCTAAAACCATGAATACTTTTAAAAGTGAATCTATTGTGCATATCTTAGAAGAACTATTCCTTAATTGAAGTGGGTGTTTTATAAAATATTTTCTAAAAGAATTTGCCTATAGTGTGAGAATCATGTGTCACTTTGGTGGGCAAAGATATGTAAGCCATGATATACACATGATTGGACATGACTCATAAGATGGTGATAATCATGCAATTTCCTTTATATCATATAATTAACACTGGTGAGATTTAAAGAAAAGTTTATGTTAATTGTGTAAGTAAGATGTTTATGAAGGAAAAAGTAAAAATATTTTTATTACCATATTAATTTCTGTCTATATGACACATGAGTTCCGTGATTAAAAATGCACATATAAAGCAATAATCAAGGAAGGTCGATTGCATAAAAGGTATGGAATTGTGAATCAATATGATGAAGTACCGATGAAGCTTAATTTGAAACAATAGAAGAACTTCAAGAGTAGAATATCAACATGCACAATCAGATGTATCAATATGATGAAGCCTAATTTCAAACAAAGAATGATTCCTATCTATTACCTCATGATAACCCAAATTGGTTTAATTATCAGAATATGGAGAACTCTGAAGATATGACATATGAAAAACATG
This sequence comes from Sapria himalayana, assembly GCA_029783825.1. Taxonomy (NCBI): domain Eukaryota; kingdom Viridiplantae; phylum Streptophyta; class Magnoliopsida; order Malpighiales; family Rafflesiaceae; genus Sapria; species Sapria himalayana. The sequence goes on from JAREIK010000428.1 coordinate 1,262,291, forward strand.
AAGAGATAACTGGCTAGAATACAATCCATTAGAAATTCATTATAGGGTTTGATGATATTGTTAGTATATTAGTTATGAAAAGCAAACAAAGCAATAATATGAAGTACCTTCATGGCAAAAGAATTGATGAGGAAATGACAACATAAAGAATGAAAATCAATTAGAATAATTTAGAGGAATAAATGAAATTCTCATTATAAAATAATGAAAAGATATCATGACTTTGGAGTTATAGAAGGAAAGTATTAATATTTTGACACATAAATAAGTGGTATAAGAAAACTTTTGGGTACCATTGCATGGTTACATCATCCTAAAAATGATCTTTATGAAGGATGATGTGATTAAGCATTCAATGGAGGTTAAATCTCATAATGAAAAATGTGATAAAGAAAGATATCATGAAATAGCTAAATGTGAGATTATTTTTGGATGAAATAGGTTTAATGAATCATTTATGCTATGTCTATTAGTCTATGTGTGATTCCAATTTTTCATGTTCTAAATAAAGAAGGTCTGATAGTAGTCAAAACCATAACTGATGAAGAAACTTAACACATGAAACAAATAGATAGTTGTAATGTGTTAAATATTAAAAATTGAACACATAAATAATAAAGAATTATTATTCAGTTCCATTCACAAACTAGATATTAGACAGAATCTCAGCCCATTTATTCTATTATTTTTGGATGAATATTTAGGATACAATTTAATTCTCATTGATATGGTATATCAAGAAATAATGATGTTCACTTTCCTACATAGAACTTTTACATTTAGGAGAATTCCATTTGTTATTTGTAATGCTCCTGCCATTTTTTAGAGGTTCATGAATACTATTTTTTCTAGCTCAATAAAAAAATTATGAAGGCAATCATGGATAATTTATATCTGTAAGGATATTCTTTTGAAGGATGCTTGCATAACCTAGTCGTTATATTAAAGTAATATAAGTAGAAAAATTTAATCATCAATTGGAAAAAATATCACTTCAAGGTAAACAAATATATCATACTTGGATATACAATATCATATAGATGATTGGAGGCGGATGATACAAAGATTTTCCATATCAAAACTCTTCGACACCCCATTACAATCAAATGGTTGAAAATTTCCTTAGGCATGTAGGATTCTAATAGAGCTTTAATGATAACTTTTCAAAGACAATGAAATTACTATACAAACTGTGGGAGAAGAATGCAATATTTGATTGATCAAAAATGTATTGATGCGTTTGAAGAAATATTTTTTATTATGTGTGATATAAGTGAATGCATATTGGGATTATAGGTGTTAAATGGGCCGAGCAGACAGACATGACCTACGACATGGCCCATGGCATGACATGGTTTAGTCATGCCAAGTCCAACATGGCATGAAAGTATAGAATAGTGCCCGGTCCTAGACCATGCCAGTCTGTGGAAAGCTTGTGCCATGCTAGGCTGGCATGAGCCTTGTCTCATGCCGAGCTAGTTAATACCTATGTGCTTGGCCCAGAGCCACGATCCATCAACTTGGGGACATGGGATTAGTTATTGACGTGTCAGAAGTCATGGTTCAAGTCTCATTGGATGACTGTCTGATGGGGCAAGTTTTTTTAAAGTCCATCCATGTATGCCTAATCTTGCTTACATGACCAATTGTAATTGGTTGGCCATCCATTGTATTTTCATACATTGGGCTTCCAATGTTACTTCTTTTCTATATAAATAGAAAAGAAAAAATTTAGATGTTATTTCTCAGTTTCGTCTATTCTATGAGTCTCTCTGACTCCCTCAGCTAATAGTTTCTCTTATTTCTATCTTTTTGCTTTTTTGTGTAGTGTTGTTTCTCTTTAGACTTTAGTATATCATTTTGCAACATAAATATTAGATATACATATGCAATATGCTATTCTATTTTTTTCATTTATATTTATGTTCAATGTTTGCGCATTCAGGAATAAGATAGATGGTTCATAGTGGTGTTGGTGTGCTTGACAGCCTATGTAAACCAAGCGATACATTATCGCGCGGTGACTATCTGCGAAAATGGTTGGATTCATCTCAAAAATGGAAATCCATACAATTTTCGTTTTGTTTTATTGAATGGTGCATGAAACGAAACTTATACCGTGTGTTGTGACTGGAGTTTGCAAACGTGAACCAAGCATGACAATTGGAATTTGTCTAGTTTTTGTGTGAAACAATGTTGCACGCAAAAGCCATTTTGCTCGTGAAATGGTGAGTTTGTGCATGAAAATGGTATTCATACCATTTTATGCATTCCAAGAGCGCGCGTGAGAGATAAAAATTAGGAACCAATACCATTTTTCTCGTTTAACTAATTGTTTTCGTAATATCTAAGCGTCTATATATTTAGAGGTGGAGCTGCTCGTGTATAGAAAAGGTTGCGTATGGCGGCTACTAGATTTATGTGAAGTCCGTGTCAAGTTCTTCTGAACTTCGTATAGTACTGTTCATGCGTTATTCCTCTGATTTTCAAGAAAAATTGTTCGTATCGTTGAATGCTGTACTTGTGCTGTGTTTGCGTTTTGGCCTCGCTAAGATCATGTTGCGCTCATCATGTGACGGCTGCGCTCAACATCTTTCAAGAACTCTGAATTCAGAATTGAAACGCAATTCTAAAGGTATTTTCAGCCATATTTATTTCGCTCAATTTGTGTTTTCTGGGCATTGGGATAGTTTTAATTTGTCCGATTTGCGCGCCGTCAAGAACTCTCAGATGTTTAAACCGTTTAAAGGAAAATTTACCGGGTAATTTACAGGCGCACAAAAAGATTCGCCCATCTCCGCCATTATCCGCCCACCCACCCAAAACCCAATCCGCTACGACCGGCATGATGAACATTTTGGTTTGATTTGAGCTTATAATGCTAGGAAGCTAGCTTCAATTAATAAAATCATTATGTTTGTATTTTAAAACCTTTATATTAATTGCATATCAAATTGCTTAAGTTTACATGGGCATGGTTTCTAGTAGCATGCTTAACTTTACTTCATCCCAAACGCCCCAGCGTGCGGCGGGGGGGCCCGGCAGCCCCCAAAGCACCACAACAAAAACCGTAGCTCCCCGCAAGAATAGCCGGCTTGAAAAATGAGCAACGAAGTGCGCACAAATGTGACAGGGGTGTCAAAAGTGTTGGCTTGCGGGGTCGCCGAAATCGTCGACGTCGTGCCCGGGGATGTACCCTGCGTCGTCTCTGTGGCGTCTCCGCGGCGGTTTCTCTTTGGTAAAAATATATCTTCATTCATGGCGTTTATTTTCCGGGTTGCATCCTTCATCGTTTTTGCGCCGGCTTGGGTTGCATCTTAGCTGTGGGTTCGCCCATTTTTTGATTTTTTTTCCACAACATGCATCAAGGTTTCGCCCACATCTAATATTATTCCATTTCCATCAGGATTAGATGATTTTGTGATCCATTCAATGGCACCTTTACAGGGGCAAAGGTGCCCATGTTTGACTTCGACAAACATACTCTAGGTGTTCAACATATTCAATTATGTTATATAGCTTGGTGCAATCTTTCAAATATGTATTTTAAAATGTATGATAAGGTCATGAGAGTTTTTCAAACCCACTAATCTCAAGATAAAATGGAAATCTGGTGCGGATAGAAATTTTATCTGGTGCGGATAGAAATTTTATCTGGTGCGGATAAAATGAAATTTTCTTATCATTTCTAATATAAATTTTCTCATATCTTCCAATGAAATGGTGGAAAATATTGTTTGAGATTTTCTAATTTTTTCATTATTTCATTCTAATTACTATCTTCCTTCACTGGTGCGGATAGAAAGTATTGTTTGAGTTTTCCTTCATTCTAATAAAATGTACTTGGTATTCTCCTTGTTAGTCGGTATCATGCTGTTTCACAAAGTTTGTTCCTAGAGCTTCTTAGAAAACACTTATTCTTAAATATCTGTGATGTTGATGGGATATCAGCATTCTTATCAATCTCATGTGATTTCTAATATTCATGTACGTTCATCTCATGTGATTTCTAACATACCAAGTTCTTTAAAATTAAACAATTTCATATTTTTTTGATTAATAGATAGAAAAAGTGTGAATTATAACTCTTGTGAAAATCAATCAAGAAAATTGTATTTAATATATATTTGGCGAAGCCTTTATGTGGCGAGCTCAACTCCTCAAAAGAATGTTTAAAATTTGATATACCAATTAATATATATCACAAATGTTTCACACTCCTATATGAACATATGGGCATTCCAATTCTTCATTGTAGATGTTTTTTCATGGGTCCAATTTCGAATATTAAAACATTTACATGCTGATTTATAATGTAACACTATTATATTCACTCCTACTCAAATAACAATAAAGTATACTAATAGTTTTTCTATTCAAGTCATCTTCAAATGTGTTGCATTATTTATTTTTGAAAAGTTCTTATTTTGTTTATCATCTTTATTTTAAATAAGTGGACCTTCATCAAAAGGTTTCAAAGTATATTTATTAAAATTTCTAATTAAGATACACACCTTTTCCCTCTATAATGCATATTAGCAATGGACATCTAACAAAAGGTTGATTTTTTCCTCCAATAAGATCACCTGTCAAGGTTCGATTTATGACTTCAAGTTTGTTACCCTTTCACAGTGCATAATTTAACAATGGATATTCCCAATATTTTTTTATCCTTTTTCATAACAAAATATGCCTCATGTAAAGCCAAGTTTAAATATTTTGCATCTTAAAGAAACACAATTCAAACAATATTCATTTTTGTTTTCTTGCACAAGAATTTATTAAACTTGATTAGCATAATGTAGGTTTGGAGACTCTCATTAGCATAATCTAATTCAATAATCTAATTAACTTAGTTACACTTGAACTCACTCAAGATAAAAAAATGTATGATTGGTTGAGTGTATTATGAACAAATAAATAAGCAACCAAATGGTTACCAATATTTGTGTGTGCATGAGTGCGTGTGCATCCAAGTTTATGTGTTTCTTAGTATATAATTTTTATTACAAGTCTTAGGTATAATTATAACTCAATATATGTATATATGTACTCATATACCAACTTTAAGGACATTTATAGATGTAAATACATTTAAAATATAAATTGACATATACTAAAAAATGTAATTTAATATATTCAAACACACACAAATGTACTTACACACGCACACACATAGCTATCAAATGCATATATGTTTAAACACATACATATACATATATAATTTTTTACATATACCCAAAGATATGCATGCAACTTAACTAAGATTTGTAAATATATCTATAATAACATTTATTTTTTTTTTCTTAAGGAATGTAATACATGTAATACATATTTTTTATAAAGCATTAAGTCACTTTTGTTCAATTTCAAAAAGTTGTTAAAAGTACATATGCATATACATTCTTAATTCACCACACACACACACACACACACACACACACACACACACACACACTTAATTCACGTAATTCATGTGTTTATTTTACTTATTTCTTACAAAAAATACATACAAAATTACTAACGACATTCACTTTTTTTTTTATTTTAACTAGAATGTGGATACATGTATATCTATTCCTCTTATAGGTCATTAAATGTTTATCTTAATATCATGCACATTTCACCCCAATTTAAATTCTCATTATTAACTTATATTATAATTGTTTCTTTGAATGAATATGTTGTAATTATACACATTTTTTGTACTCACACACACACCCACTCACATGTAAGTTTTATATTTGTATTTGACTTGGTTTAAATTTTTCTTAATTAAATTACATTGAAGAAAGAAGAAAGAAAAGTGGTGCTTAAGAAAACTATTAAAAGTGGTGCTCCAATTTTTACTTCTTTGCTTCAATTAGAAGGGAGAAAATATTGACGAAATTTTGAAACTGAGTAGAAGAAAATGAAGATAAGAAAGGAAATAAGGAATAGTAAAGAGTAATCACTTCCATTATTGGAGAATGAGATATTAGTTTCAATTAAAATTTAATTTAGGCAGGACAAAGTTTATTTGAAGTCTTGACCATAAAGAACACATGAGGGAAAGGGTGGTTGTGTTATCCCAAAACATGATATGCAAATAAGTTTATTTTAGTTGTGTTTGACAAAATTTTCTTAATTTTTTGATCAAGATTACATTTTTTAAAAAAATTCTAATAAGTTTAGATGTTCAAAACATTCATTCTTCTAGTTATTTTTAAAAGTTATATTGCTCTTTTTGAATAATCAATTTTAATTAAAATTTTGCTAAGATAAAAAATTGAATATTTTAGTATTTTTGCATTATAATTTTATCTTTCACTTAAACAAATTTAAATATACTTAATTGATATTTTTAATTATAATTTTTTTTAAACTATTCCAGTGCCTACAAGTAAAAACATTTTTAGATGTTTTCAACAATAATTGATAATATAAGATATAGACTTTATTAATAGTTAACTTTTCCCATAAAATGCTTTGAAATCTTTAATTTTTTTTATATTTATTATTTTTCATGCAAGATTTCAGGGGTTATACCTACATTCCATGCTAATAATATTATGATATCTGATATTTATATCTTTTTCTAAAATTTTATGCTCTTGTTTTTCTACATATTTTCTTAATATTGATATGTGATATATGTCATTACTTTTTGAAAAACTTGGTGGTGAGGCAAGTGAGTAAGATAGGTGATCCACTCTTGCAAAAGTTTTGATTAGTCTAGAAAATTATAGAACAAATTTTTATTTTCTCTAACAGTGATATTTTTTCAAAATATTTATTAGCCACGGATAACTAAAACTGTTTTTAAGTCTCCTTGATAATTTTTTGTTCAAATAGCTTTCTCTTACTATATTCATTTTAACAAGTTTTCATCCTAATCATGGTGTTAAACTAATTTCTTCCGTGTAATGCTTCACAAGTCTTTCTATATCTAACTAATATGTCCAATTTCTTCATCTAATTGATGTTGATATGTTGTATTTTTAGTTAAATTAGTAATAAGTGCAAATTATAATCTCTTTTAGTCAAAAAGTAGATGTAAAACATTTTATCATAATTCAAGATAATATACACTAAAAATAGTGAATCTTACAATTTCTCAAACATAAATCTTTGCTAATTGATTTAATAAAATAATTTCCTAGACCTTATAAAATAAATATACTTGATCAGTTTGTCAAATATTTCCCTGAGAAATATTTTTCCGAACTTGACACCGTCAAAACTAATATGCAATCCATCCGCATATTCTCTAACATCTATTTTCTAATATTAAAAAGTTTCACAAGTCTTCGTGGACTTTAAAGCTTTATCTTAAGCTATTTTATATATAACTTGGCTCTTTTTATTTTTCAACCAATGTATTATTTTCTACCAATACAATGATGAACAAGTTTTTTCAAAATTTTATTCAAAATATCCACATTTTTTAAGGCACAAAGATATTATTTATAAAATAAGAATATCATTTTTATATTCATAGAACTTAGATGGTTTCACTTCTTTAATTCTTTTTATTTTGAATAATGCCTTGCTATAATACAAATTCTGTTTGATTCATACGAGCATAAAAAATATATTCCAAAATAGATGTGCTTATGATATTGAATTTCACTTTCTAGAAATCAAATGCTAATTACTTTTGAATTGAATAATTGAGCTTCTTCACAATGAGACAATCACATTAGCTTTAATAACCTAGGTGCATGGGTCATAGTCTTGTTATTTTCTATTAATACAAATCCCAACTTAGCATCATTATAAACTATATCTTGACTTGGATAAAAAATTTATGGCACCATTATTAACTTTATTTTCAATGTTTGAAAATTTGATTCTATTTAATTGACCATTGAAACCTACATTCTACCATGTTACCTTGGTCGTGGGGTCGGAATCTTTTATAAATTATTTGAAAATATCTAGCAACTAATTCCAAGAAACATATTATTTTGATAACACTAGAATGACACTAATAGTTAGTAATTTATTCCAGTTTTGTTGGTACAACCAAAATTCTTCATTTGAATTTATTTATCCCACGAGTGTAACTTTAGTTAGTCAAAACTCATATTTCTAGAATTTCCATAATCAATTTAAACATGTCGATGTCCTTTAGAAGACTTAGAACATTAGTAATATGTTGTTTATAATTAATTTATCAAAATATAGATAAATCTAATTTATTTTATATAAATGTTGGTGGAAAATTAATCATACTATTAGGTGGAGTAGGCCATTCGGACATTAGTTTATTTGAAACCACAAAAATCAAGAATAATGCTTAGTTATTTAATTAATAGAAGCACTAAAATTAAATGACATAAAAACCCAAAAAACCATAATACAAAACATTAAAAATCCAATACAGTAGAAAATTAAAGTTAAAATTACAGCACTATCAAATCGAATAATATGTGCTAAAGATGGGTTCACATATATAACAAGTTTATAAACACATAATGCATAAAATTAGGTTTTTGACTAAAATATATTTTTTAGGGTATAAAATCATCAAAATCTAAAATATAAGTCAAATACATAATCTAGGTTTTTGGGGTGAATACTTTGAATCCCATCTCACATTATTCTTTAGGTGACAAGTATGTTCATTGGCTGCTTGACTTAGAATCAGCAATGTAGTTGCATCTTGATTGCTGTATAGAAAAAGAGATTATGTTTAGCTATATTCACGATTTCAACAGGTTTCCAATCTCGAATCCACACGTGAATCTCAAACTTTACATACACATAAAGCAAACAAAATCATACACACACAAGACACACATTGCACTATAATTAAAATAATTGTTGTATACAATTTGACACACAAATCACATAAAATAAATCAAACACTACATAATAAATCAAAACAACACAATATAATTGAGAACTAAAAATACAATAGTACACACACTATACTCGACAAAAATATATTTATAATTATAAATATTATAAACTTCAAACTAGTGTGAGGAGGAGAGGAGTTAAAACTAGTTGCATTCTTAAATCATAGCTTCTATGTGCACCCTACATAAGCTTACACATCAATCCCAAAGAATAGCCTTTCATTTTGTATAATATGCACACACACAAATGATGAAAAACACGCATCTAGTGTGCTTTTTGAAAAATATAATGTGAGATTTTATCTCATGTTCTTGGTTCACTATGCACGACTACTACAAAAAATACAAAAAAAAAATCTAACTAGTTTATCTAACTTGGGTGTACACAACAAATCACTGCATCTACCATAGGTAAGGAGACTCATATTAGTATGCAATTTAAAGAAATTAAACTTTTCCGATGACAAAAATATCATTAATATATTTGTAATATTTTTATTAGCGTATACATTTTCAAGTACAATTAATTTTTTATCTAATATATCACATATCTAATGATATTGCACATCAATATGTTTTATCCTACTTTGAAAAATAAAATTTTTAGAGAGATATATAGTAGCACTATGATTATCATACCATACAATGTATCTATACTATCATACATCCAAGTCTGTAAGAAATCTTTATATTCATAAAGTGTCTGTAAGTTTAAGTAGCTATAATAAACTCATCCTTAGTGTTGGATAGTAATATGTACTTCTGTAACTTGGATTACCAAGATATAATACTCCTCAAAAGGTTATTAGATAACTTGATGTTATCTATGTGAATATGAATCATCGATCTTATTAAAATTAGTATATCTGAGAGGCATGACTTTTAACCCACTCAAGCACAAAGATAGTTGAGATGACCTCCATAAGTGCCTCAAGATATATTTCAGTAGATCCTACATATATCTAACTAGGTTCAAGAGAAAAGAATTGACAATGTAGATAATGTGCTCGATATCTAGTCTAGTGCAAACCAAAACATATATAAGACTACAGTTAGATAAGGTATAGGGGACATGACTCATGTCTCTCATTTCTTCATTAATCTTTTGACTATGCTCGATGCTCAGCTTAAAATATTTGGCTGAGCAAGTTTAGACTTGCTCAGCCTCTTTCATAAAAAATATCTCAAGAACATTACTAATGTATCATTGCTCTTGGAAGACCAAACCTAGATGATACTCATCCTTAAAATTCTTGACTGGAAATATATTTCATACAAAATATTTTTCTCAACTATCCCTTAAGCCTATAAACTTTTGCTCTAACACAACTAATGATCAATATATCATTAACAAATAATAAAAGTATTAGTTTTTCATCACTATTCATTATGCCAAGAATTTTAATACCTAATATAATACTACTTATTTTAGTGATTATGCATGATATATTTGTATACAAAAGAGTTTTTAAAAAAATAATTTCATTAAATTATAATTTTGATGAATTATGATGAATAATAGTGAAATTAGGTAGTTTTTATTTTAAATATGAGACTTGATAAATTTGTTGTTGAGGGGAGCAAAAAGTCAAATAAAGTCATACCAGTCCTGTATTACTACTTTGTCACATCTCATTGAGCTTATAAGGTAGTTTTGACATCCATTCTTAGTCGAAGCTCTATATAAATAGTCATGGTAATCTTCATACATAATGATTGTATCATCTCTTTGACAATTATTTTACTATACAAATAATTTTTTTGACAGTTAAATTTTTTTAGAGTCACAGCTACGCTTACTCATAATATTTTTTATATAATTGTAATATTAGTTTATGTCATAGTAACCATGTACTATACTGGTATTAAAAGTCCCAACATTTTTTAAATCCATGACATTCTAGTTGTAGAACCTCATAGACTAAGGCAAATGTCATAATACTTTTCTAGTGTCATGACTTTTATCTATATAAAGTTTTAGAGAGAATTTATTCGAGCCACAATAATTTCTGGGGCGGTGAATTTTTGCTCTTGATAATGACCAAAGATGTGACTCATTTTCATTGTCATCACTTTGTGTTACAGAAGTAAAATATATAACCATTACCATTCCCAACATTAAGACAATCTAAAGTAAGAAAAAATCCAAAACCCTGACTCATTCTTAGTTCCACAACTTTGTGTTACAAAGATGAAAAGCCAATGATATGATATTTTTCAAATTTATGACTTTTTACTTAAAATTAATACTCAACCATTTGAGTATAAAAGTGCAAAACAAAAAAAATTTAAGAAAGATTTCTAGGCCACTTTTAGAGAGTATTTATTCGCGTCATAATCATTTATATGGCTATAAATTTTTGCTCTTAAGAAATGACCAAATTAATGGCTATTTTCTAGTATCATAACTTCGTGTTACATAGATAAAATATATAGCAATAATCATTCCTAGCATTGAGATAAACTAAACCATTAAAAAAGCCAAAGACATGACATTTTGCGTCACGACTTTAGGTTATAAAGATGAAAAGCAAAAGCTATGATATTCCTCAAAGATAGAACTTTCCAACTAAGGAAAAATCTAAGGCACACAAAATAAGAAATGCAGATTTTGGGTTTGATTCCTAAATATTCTTAATTAGCTTAATGGATACTTAATTGATTTTAAAATTTGGATTTTATTATAGTTTAGTTATTGATGGATGTAATATTTATGTAACACTAAATTTAGGATTTTATTATCAATGGGATTGTGTGAGTTGTCATGGTGGAGGTGATAGGTAAGCCATGAAGTACACTCATACATAATAATATGAAGGAAGTGATAACCCTTTAGATCATGATGAGTGAGACAAGCTTATAGTCAAAACCCGATGTTAAGGTAAGTCTAATCATGCAAGTATGATAATTATGAAGCTAAAAGGACAATTACTTTTATAAGAGAATCAATTATGTATATCTTAAAAAAACAAATCCTCTATTGATGCGGGTGTTTTATATAATGTTATTCTAAGAGTTTCACATTAAGTAAGATAGCATGTATTAATATGGTAGATGGTGACATGTAAACCATGAGATATGCATGAGTTGAGGTAACCCATAAGGTGGTGATAGTCCTATGAGTTACTTCCTCTCATATGGCTCATACTGGTAAGATTTAAGAAAATATATATATTAATTATGAAAGTATGGTGCTCAGTTAATGCCTTTATGAGATATTAGATTGAAGAATAAGAATGTATATAAAAGTAACCATCAAAGGATAATTATTGAGTTATCTAAAAGGTATGGAATTGTAGATAACCCTTGAGCAGAAATAATTTTTTATTTCAGTAATAAAGTACTAAGGGGATAATTATAAGAGGACAATCAATAGAGAGAACCCAATTATTGATAATAACCTTGTATGCCATTAGAATACTATGATATTTTATTAATAGGCCAATCTTTGTTTTGTAACCTAGCACAATAACATCCAAGCTATTTAGATAAGTCATGATGTGTTATGGATTGGACTAATCCTATATTCTAATAGTCTTTCCAAAAGCCTAATATTATTTTTTCAAATAGAGTAATAGTTGACTTATAATTAGTTAATTAAATTTAATTTATAACCCCTATGAGATTGATATCTGAATAAAAATCTATTTTACTACTTGTATGACCCATATACTTGTGGGATTAGTTGGATGAGAGACCCCTACCCAATAAGATTTTGGGACATGGCCTAATCATAAAAATTAGGAAATAACAAAGTGACAATAATTATTAAATTAATGACTAACAAATATATATGGTTCACAAGATATATGTTGAAAGTCTTGAGACTCCATGATTGAATAACATTTCTTTTATCATTGTCTAGGAGCTTGTTTAAGACCATACAAGATTATTTTTAGTTTGTAAATAAGATCATTCTTCATTTTTATAATTAATCCATTAGGTTGATATGTTTAGAGAACCTTGTGAAGGTCACCATGAACAAATATAGTCTTCATATTGAGTCAATCATTTTATAACTCTAGGCTGGCAGCCATACCTAGAACTACTTGAAAAGGAGACACCTTTAATATGACATAAAATATCTTATCAAAGTTAATTTTTTTTGACTAAACTCTTTTACTACTAATTGTGCCTTGTATCTTGATTGAGAATTATCATCATTAGATTTTAGTTTAATAAGCCATATATTTTTTAGAGTTCATTCTTTTTTAGTAATGGTACCAGATCATAATTCTAGTTGATATGAAGAGATTCTATCTCTTCCTACATAGCATGCCATTCCGTTTTATTCTCAAGAGAGATGACCTCCTAAAATGTCTTGGGCTTATCTACATCGTTGAGTAATATGTTCTCACATAATCTAAAGGATACATAGAGGAGCATAGATAATCTTTTCAATTTAGATTGAGATGTATCATCATGTAAAATTGTGTCATACCCAGTTCTAGTTGGAATATGGGTTCTCACCTCCTCAATAGGAATATCTTGGGGCTCTAAAATATCAAGTGAATCTTATGGCTTGGAATCATCAGGTTATTGCTCAAATCATTTTCCTTATTTAGATTGATCTTTAGAAGGAACTATCATTAGACATGTGCAAATATTAATCTCTAATAAATTACTCTCCTTACTACTCAGATGATTGTATCTACAAATTAGTTCACCTTAAAAATTACATGTTTACATCAAACAAGTTATTTGAAAATTTGGTTTCACAGTCTATACCCAAACTCTTCATGTTCATAGTCGATGATGCATGGACATACAATATCACCAAGTTTAGACCATTCATCATTTGAGATATGAATGAAGGCTTTTAGCCCAAAACTCACTATTTATCATTTGACATACCTTTCATAGTTTATATTTTATTAGAAATATCTCTATCTAGGGTAATGACGGGATACTTATTGATTACATCAACAACTAAATGCATAACTTCTTTCAAAAATTCTAAGGGAATATGCGCCTAAGAAAATATGTACCAACATCTCTCTTCAATTGTCCAATTTATCCTATAAGTGATGCTATTCAATTATGGCATATTAGCTAGTTTATTTTCATGTATAATGCTATGAAATACACAATAGCTATCAAATTAATCTCGGTATTCTTCCCCATTATTATAAATATAAAGAATAGTTTTTTACTGATCTTTCTCCCAACTCTAGTATAAAAATCCTAAAAGACACAAAAGATATAATCTTTCATTTTTAGTGCAAATGCCCACATTTTCCTAGATTGAAATTCAATGGATGTGACAAAATATGACCCCATTGAGTATTCTACTATACATGGAGCATACATTGATATGAATAAGATTAAGGATAATTGGTCTCTTAATGGGTGGAAGAGAGTTAAAAGGTGCTATATGGCTTTTTATAGCAATCATTTCATTTATTCATCAATAAAAGATACATGATCAAATGGAAAGATATTCTTTCTTGCTAGAAGTTGAAAGTTCTTCATTCATATATGATAAAGTCTTCTATGTCAAAGACTAAAATTACTTTTTTGATAAATAATATTTTCTTGATCTCTAGATTTTCTTGATTGAATAACATACAAATTACTTTTTTTCTTATCCCTTACAATGAACAATGCACCCTTGGGTACGTAGTTTTTACTGATCATCATCAAAATTACTCATATATCTCATGTCATTTAGCTTATCAATGGACATAAAGTTCACATGAATATCTAGTGCATACTAGACTTCTCTTAGAATCAAATGGTATCTTGTTTGCATCTACAACTAAATGTCTCTCGTGCCAATGTTTTGTGATGTCACACTACTGCCAATCTTTATTACTGTCTATCTTTGCATCATCAAAATGACCAAATATGTAGGGTGGTATAAAATGATACTCATGAATAAATAAGCCAATCCCTCTCATAAGATACTAGATTAGTAAAATTATAATTATTAACTAGTAAGAAGTAACCTTCTGAGGTGATGTTAGCCTCTCCCTCTAGTCTATCTCCTTTCATACATCATTGTTGTGGTCTTTTTTAAGAATAAAAGTTATTTTCACATATCTCATATTATTATAGTTGTAATACTTGACTACTTTTCTTCTTTGCAAATTACCTTTATAAGAATGAGTTCTTTGTTTAGTATGTGTGTACTTCATAGTGCTCATATCATGTCTCTGAGAAACAAGAATATCATAAGAATTTTCTTCATTCTCATATTTCTTTGCTTCTTCGAATAATAAATTTTTTGATACATTTTTCAATGACACAACACCTCAAGGTTTTTCCTACTTATTAACTCAATTTTTAGGTTTTACCTATTATTATTCCCTCAATTTTTAGGTTTTTCCTACTTACTCACTTGGTCATACAATAGTTTGATTATAAGGTAGTCATGCATTATTTTTTTTTAAAAAATAGAAAATTGGTACCAATTGACTTTATTATTACATATTAGTTCTTCATGATAACAAAAATTAATTTCAGCCTAAAATAAATAACATAAATAAAAATATCCCAAAACAAGTCTTACATCATTGTATTAATATTGGAATAATCATATACTAATAAA
The DNA here is from genome assembly GCA_029783825.1 of Sapria himalayana. Taxonomy (NCBI): domain Eukaryota; kingdom Viridiplantae; phylum Streptophyta; class Magnoliopsida; order Malpighiales; family Rafflesiaceae; genus Sapria; species Sapria himalayana. Next base: position 1,277,687 of record JAREIK010000428.1, read on the forward strand.
ATGATAACAAATAACTTTGGATATTATCTCAGTATCAAATGAAGAACATCACCTTCAAACAAAGGTTAAATAGTACTTTTTGAGTGATATAGAGAATCTCCATTTGATGCTAGTTCTCGGGGTATGCTGGTTGGACAATGGTTTATTCAAAACCACAAAAATTAAAAATATTATTTGATTATTTCATCACTGGAAGTAAAAAATTAAAATACCCAAAAATTCAAAAAACTACAATACAAAACTTTAAAAATCCAATGCATTAAAAAATCATGTAAAAATTATAATATTACCAAGTTAAATAATGCGTGCTAAATACTCTATAACAAGTACAAGAAGTCAGTAAAACATAACATACACAAAATTATATCTAGCACTAAAAAATATATATTTTTTAAGATATAAAAATTTAGAAATACCAAATATAGTATAGACATATAAACCTATGATTTTGGGATAAATACTCTAGATCTCATCCCATATTATTCTTAAGTTATTTGCATAGATAAATTGGATTACCTTCTCTGAATCAACAATGTAGTTATGTCATGATTGTTTTAAAGAATAACAGATTTTATTAGCTTTCTTTAAGTTTTCAATAGTCTTCCAAGCTCCAATCCATATGCTAGTCTCAAACTACACATGCACAACACAATGCAACATTACCCACACTGCACTCCACAAAAACACAACTAGAATTATATATATAAACAAATTATAAACTTCAAACCAATGCAAGGAGGAGAGGAGAAAGAGATAAGGAGTTCAAATTAGTTGTGTTCTTAAAATGTAGTTTATGCATATAATATCTAATTTTATGGTTAAGTATGTCATAAAAGTTAGTTGGGTGAGAGTTTCTCATCCAATATTATTCTGCAAGTATATAAATTGTACAAGTAAAGAATTAAACCTTTAGTCTATATATCAATCATATAGGGATTGCACATGTATGTTAGATTAACCAACTATAATTAATAACTACTCAGGTTGGCATGAAAAATGTGATTCAATGAGCTATATGATAATTTCATATATGATAATTTCATCAACTATCTATATGAAATTATCATATATGACTTTGTTATGATTTTGTTCTACTCATTGAGCTATATGATAATTTCATCATCTATTCTTTACTAAAGCTCTACACAAATAATTATGATAGTCTTCGTTACCATGACTTTATTATCTCATTGATGCAATTATTTTACTATACATCATATTGTATTTGACTACAAAAATCTCTTGGAGTCACAACCACATCTAGTTCATAATAATTTTTTATAGCTATGATATTCATTCTAGATCACAACAACCAAGTACCTTCACTCATTCTCAAAGCTGCAACAAGCACCCATGACATGGCTTTCTCATTATAGAGCCATTATGTTTAAGAAACAAAATGAGATCATATTGCTAACACCATGACTTTTATATAATGAAAGTTTAGAAATAAATACTATAGTAGTGACCATTATAAGGTTATGACTCTTTGCTCTAGAGATCAAAGCCATGACTTATTTCCAACATCATGAATTTGGGTTGTAGAGATGAAATGAACAATTCATACCTATTCATGATGTCATGACTAGTATTATAGAGGGAAGATATGTTTTCACAACCATTCCTAGTCTTGTGATAATTGATGCATAAGATATACCAAAGCCATGACCCATTCCAAGTACTACAAGTTTGTGTTCTATTTCACTACAAAAATCTTTTGGAGTCACAACCACACTAGCTCATAATAATTTTTAATAGCTATGATATTCATTCTACATCACAACAACAAGTACCTTCACTCATTCACAAAGCTGCAACAAGCACCCATGACATGGCTTTCTCATTATAGAGCCATTAATTTTAAGAAACACAATGAGTTCATATTGCTAACACCATGCCTTTTATATAATGAAAGTTTAGAAATAAATACTATGGTAGTGACCATTTAAAGGGTTATGACTCTTTGCTCTAGAGATCAAAACCATGTCCTATTTCCAACATCATGAATTTAGGTTATAGAGATCAAATGAACAAGTCCTACCTATTCCTGATGTCATGACTAGTATTATAGAGGGAATATATGTTTTCACAACAACTCCTAGTGCTGTGACTATTGATGCATAAGATATACCAAAGACATGACCCATTCAAAATACTACAAGTTTGTGTTCTAGTGATAAAATGTGCAACTATGGCTATTCCTAAAGACATGATATTCTAATGTGAATGTAGTGACATTCTAAAGTTAGAAAGAGATCAAATTGTAGATGTTTTCCTAAAAGTCAAGACTTAGGACTTAAAAAGTTTACACCTAACAATTTGAGTATAAGAGATAAAAATGTGAATTTTAAAATGAGTTTTTGAGGAATGAGAATATAGGTTATAGCTATGTTTTGAGAGCCAAATTTTTGCAAACCATAGGGTTTTTCATGAGCAAAGGGGCAATAGAAGACACTAGCATAAACCATAATGGGGGGCATATATTTCAGTTTACTTTAGGAAAAATTAAAGGAATATGACTGAGTATTGTGAATTTATGGTTTGATTCCTAGATAATTTTGCGGGCTGTCATTGTGAACCTAAAATTCAAGGAGATATATTTTCAATTATATCATGTGATTTCTCTCCAATGTCAGACTAAATTGATGTGTAGGGTTATTATATTTAATTATGTGTGATAGATGCTTAATAAATAAATTTTATGTTTAGATTTTGTTATGGTTTGGATATTAATGGATATGGTATTTATTTAGAAATAAATTATAATTTTAATATTGGTGGGTTTGTGCATGTTATCATGGTGGCCAGTAATAGTTAAACTATGACGCACACTCTAACATAATGATTGAAAGGAAGTGATAGTACTTCCGATCATGGTGTATGCGAAAAACCTATAAATAAAACCTAAAATTTAGATATATTTGTCATGTAGTATGATACTTATTAAGCTAAAACCATGAATACTTTTAAAAGTAAATCTATTGTGCATATCTTAGAAGAACTAATCCTTAATTGAAGTGGGTGTTTTATAATATATTTTCTAAAAGATTTTGCTTATAGTGTGAGAGTCATGCGTCACTTTGGTAGGCAATGATATGTAAGTCATGATATACACATGATTGGAGATGACTCATAAGATGGTGATAATTATGCAATTTCCTTTATATCATATAATTACCACTGGTTAGATTTAAAGAAAAGTGTATGTTAATTGTGTAACTAAGATGTTTTTGAAGGAAAAAGTAAAAATATTTTTATTACAATATTAGTTTAAGTCTATATTACACATGATGTCAGTGAATAAAAATGCACATATAAAGCAATAATCAAGGAAGGTTGATTAAATAAAAGGTATGGACTTGTGAATCAATATGATGAAGTACCGATGAAGCTTAATATCAAACAATAGAAGAACTTCAAGAGTAGAATATGAACATGCACAATCCGATGTATCAATATGATGAAGCCTAATTTCAAACAAAGAATGATTCCTATCTATTACCTCATGATAACCCAAATTATTATCAGAAAATGGAGAACTGTGAAGATATGACATATGAAAGACATGAAGAGATAACTGGCTAGAATACTATTCAGTAGAAATCCATTATAGGGTTTGATGATATTGTTAGTATATTACTTATGAAAAGCAAACAAAGCAATAATATGAACTACCTGCATGGAAAAAGAATTGATGAGGAAATGACAACATAAAGAATGAAGATGAATTAGAATAATTTAGAGGAATAAATGAAATTCTCCTTACAAAATAATGAAAAGATAGAAATTAAAGATATAGAGGATGAACCAAAAAATTCCATGACTTTCTTAGTAGTCTTAGATAGTGCAATGACTTTGGAGTTATAGAAGGAAAATATTAATATTGTGACACATAATAAAGTGGTATAAGAAAACTTTTGGGTACCATTGCATGGTAACATCATCCTAAAAATGATCTGTGTGAAGGATGATGTGATTAAGCATTCAATGGAGGTTAAATCTCATGATATAAAATGTGATAAAGAAAGATATCATTAAATAGCTAAAGGTGAGATTATTTTTGGATGAAATAGGTATCATGAATCATTTATGATATGTCTATTAGTCCATGTGTGATTCCAATTTATCATGTACTAAATAAAGAAGGTATGATAGTAGTCAAAACCATAACAGATGAAGAAACTTAACACATGAAACAAATAGATAGTTGTAATGTGTTAAATATTAAAAATTGAACACATAAATAATAAAGAATTATTATTAAGTTCCATTCACAAACTAGATATTAGACAGAATCTCAGCCCATTTATTCTATTATTTTTGGATGAATATTTAGGATACAATTTAATTCTCATTGATATGGTATATCAAGAAATAATGATGTTCACTTTCCTACATAGAACTTTTACATTTAGGAGAATTCCATTTGTTATTTGTCATGCTCCTGCCATTTTTTAGAGGTTCATGAATACTATTTTTTCTAGCTCAATAAAAAAATTATGAAGGCATTCATGGATAATTTATATCTGTAAGGATATTCTTTTGAAGGATGCTTGCATAACCTAGTGGTTATATTAAAGTAATATAAGTAGAAAAATTTAATCATCAATTGGAAAAAATATCACTTCAAGGTAAACAAATATATCATACTTGGATATACAATATCATATAGATGATTGGAGGCGGATGATACAAAGATTTTCCATATCAAAACTCTTCGACACCCCATTACAATCAAATGGTTGAAAAGTTTCCTTAGGCACGTAGGATTCTAATAGAGCTTTAATGATAACTTTTCAAAGACAATGAAATTACTATACAAACTGTGGGAGAAGAATGCAATATTTGATTGATCAAAAATGTATTGATGCGTTTGAAGAAATATTTTTTATTATGTGTGATATAAGTGAATGCATATTGGGATTATAGGTGTTAAATGGACCGAGCAGACAGACATGACCTACGACATGGCCCATGGCATGACATGGTTTAGTCATGCCAAGTCCAACATGGCATGAAAGTATAGAATAGTGCCCGGTCCTAGACCATGCCAGTCTATGGAAAGCTTGTGCCATGCTAGGCTGGCATGAGCCTTGTCTCATGCCTAGCTAGTTAATACCTATGTGCTTGGCTCAGAGCCACAATCCATCAACTTGGGGACATGGGATTAGTTATTGACGTGTCAGAAGTCATGGTTCAAGTCTCATTGGATGACTGCCTGATGGGGCAAGTTTTTTTAATGTCCATCCATGTAAGCCTAATCTTGCTTACATGACAGATTGCAATTGGTTAGCCATCCATTGTATTTTTATGCATTGGGCTTCCAATGTTACTTCTTTCCTCTATAAATAGAAATGAAAAAATTTAGATGTTAATTCTCAGTTTCGTCTCTTCTATGACTCTCTCTGACTCCCTCAGCTAATAGTTTCCTTTATTTCTATCTTTTGCATTTTTGGGTAGTGTTGTTTCTCTTTAGACTTTAGTATATCATTTTGTAACATAAATATTAGATATACATATGCAATATTCTATCGTATTTTTTTCATTTATATTTATGTTCAATGTTTGCGCATTCAGGAATAAGATAGATGGTTCATAGTGGTATGGGTGTGCTTGACAGCCTATGCAACGCTGCAAGTTAGTTGTATAGAATCTAGGAGTTATAAATTATAATAAAGTAGCTTGCGGTACAATACTAGTTTTTAAATTCTTTTACAATGTTACTTTAGAATTTTTTTTATAACTTTAATTTGATAAAAAATTAAATAATATAAATAATTAAAAAAATATCAAATAGTGAATTTAATGAAAATGATTACCAAATCGACATAGATCTATACATAGATAACAATGAAAACTCTATTGAAAGGTTCAAGGTAGAAACTATGTTTTCTCCAATGGCCTCGACCCAAACCCATATGCCACCTAAAAAATAAAAAACTAGGCAAATATTAATAGTATAAATACACTTTAAAATAATAAAAACTAAAAATTCTAGGAATATTGATAAATAATCAGACATAATATATATATTATAAAAAGAAATAAAATATAGCTGTGCATATGAGACTGGCACCTAAAAGGGTATGCCAATCAATGTTCCAAAAAATAAGGTGCATTAAATTTGAGGCAATGATATTGGGAGAGAAGACATGATCAAACTTATTACTATCATGGGTCACCCATTTAGATTTTCAGAGGATCTTAGGGTAGCTAGTTCTATGTAAACCTACTTTCAGCTTACTTATTATAGGATTCCTTAGTCTACACGTAGGAATGATAATAAAATTTTAGTATTTAGAAAAATTATTAATAATTAATAAATTTATGAAATTTAGTAGAGTGGTGTTCATGACATCTGATATAGAGTCAAGTTGCAAAAATGCATTATTTTCTTACCTCTTCACCTATTATGTAGACTCTAAATGATAAATTAACAAAAAGATAAAAGGATTTCTCGAGATTCTCCATTATTTTTTATATATGAGTGTATGTGTTTAAATCATTACTAATGCACTAGATCTCATAAGCACTCCAAAGTTAAACCTGCTTAGTTGTGATCACTACTAAGATGATTGTCCAATTAGAAAGTTTATCATATGAATCTATCTTGGGGTTGATAAGGGCAAATTGGAGGGAGGGTAAATTTTTTTAAACCTTTAGAGAATATGATATTCAAAATAAAATATTCAGTCTAACATGCATGTTATGTGCATTTTTCTTGTAATTAACCTGATAGTACAGAAAGAAATGAAAATTATTTTTCGTACACTAGAAAAAAATAAGAAATTTACTAAAATACTTTAGGATACCTAGTAGGTAAAAGAAGTTTAGTAGTTATGTTTGTTTACATGACTTAAAAAGAAAAAAATTCAAATAGATGTTAGACACTATTGAAAATACTTTAGGATATCTGACTATGTCAATACTAGAAGTGATGAGCTTATTATTGATGATTTTAATTAGGATACATAAATTTCTTTAATGAAATTTCTAACGATTTTTTTGACATGATAAACATGTGTTCATCTGTGTATATTCCCACACATTCCATTATACTTAGGTACACATGCAATACTTATAACATGTTAAGCAAGTATATAGGTCATCCTGCTTTTAGCACCATGTTTGTTTAGATAGAGACCATATATTTAAAATATTAGTCTATTCCAACTTTATATTGTGTGACTACCTCTATGGATCTTATGGTTAAGGTGGAAGGGGTAAAAAATATTTGACATACATACCCACATGCCTGAACTAGGTACACCAACCAAAAATATTTATTCATAAAAAATTAACTGACTTATTTTCGTATTATAATGCTATGTATGATAGTAGTAGTCATGTTCCAAGTATGAAAATAGACATCATATTCTAAGATGATGATTTCTCCATTCTGTTAGCCATGAAAAAATGATGGGATGTTCAATTTAACGATGGGATGTTCCATTAGTTAGCCATGGGAAGACAATGACTTCTCCATCCTATGGTTAAGGTGGAAGGGGTTGAAAATATTTTGTCATACATATCTATGTATATGAACGAGGTATACCAACTAGAAGGATTCATTCATAAAAAAATTAACTGACTTATTTTCATATTACAATACTAGGTAAGATAGCTATAGCCATGCTCTAAGTATGGACGTTGACACTATATTTAGAGATGATGAATTCTTTATTTAGTTAGCTATGTGAAGGTTACGGAATGATTTATCAAATAGGAGTTAGATATGTCAGTACTTAGACACCAATTTCTACTCCATCCTATCATATGATGATAATAAGAACTTTAACATTTTGTTATGGGTAAAATCATATAAATTTACTTATCCCATGCTATCTAAGATTGTACATGATCTATTGATCCCTCTAGTTTCTAGTATAATATCAAAGTCTACTTTTTTTTGAAGTACCCAATAACATTTCAGATAGGAGATTGAGATTATGGCTAGATATCTTAGAGGCACTTGCATGCATGAAAGATTGAGAGGATTCAAAAATAGGTATTCAAGATAAGGCACAAGAGATGATGGATGTTGATGATTCATGGGACATAGAGATTGAGGATATTGAGGGCACTAGCAATATTTTCAGATACATTCATAATGATGAAGATGATGATGATCTACATATCCATCTATATTACCATAACGAAAATACCGATTGATTTTGATCATTCTTGATTCATATCATTCTTATAATGTGTTATATTGCTATTGCTTATTTATTTTTACTATTTTATTTTCAATTTTGATTTATGCACTTTTGCAATTTTTAATTTCTCTATTCATTAATGATGTAAGATATATTGTATTTGATATTGGATTGGATTGTAATTTGTAGTTTTCTCACTTTATATTTTGATGGTTTTTTTGATTTACTCTTTGGTAGTTGGTAGAAAAAAAAAGACCACTTTGTACTACCCAAACTAGCCCACACTAGCAAGGTCTACCCTATGCCCGACATTGTGCTGCATGACCCTACACTGTGCAGGCCAACTGTGTCTTGCCGGGGCAGTGGACTGCCAGCTTGTTCCTATGTCTTGCCAAGCATGTCATGGGAATCATATCGTATCGAGCACAACATGATAATCCTACCATGTTGTATTCGACATTGGAATCATACAATGCCTAGTCTAATACGGCATGGCGCCTGGCAGCACAGCCAATGGGCCATGCCGGTTGACAAAGACTCATTTGACACCTCTAATTGGGATAGATATTTTTCTGAGATCATATGCATTTACATAATATCTCTAGTTGGTCACTTGCTCAGGGAAACCACACTGTTATCTTAGTTGTCTGGAAGTGTGCTCAACATTAGACAAGCTAATAACTCATCTCCCAAGACCATTTTCATGGATGAAAGTTAATTCACCAACCAATAAAAGATGTTGATGTACATCGACCTTAGACTATTATCCTTGAACTTTAGGTTAACTAAACATCTAATGATCATTTTTTTTATTTATATATGTGTTCTTTTTAAACATAGACTCTAGTTTATCCCATAAATTATATTGCTTCATTTCATCGGCAACATATTAATAAGTATCCCTACCTATCTATTGTCGAATTATGAAGGTAATCCTAGAGTGTAGATCTTTCCATTCTTCTTTACTCATTTTTTTCATGTTTTTCATTCTTCATTATTAGGTTGTACAACTAATTGACTACAAGTTAGTCATGCATTATATTTTTTTTCAAATTGAATTATTTGTCCCAGTTAATTTTTTTATCACAAAAAGATCCTCCATGATAAAAAAACACAATATGGACCACAAACAAACATGAACAAAGGGGTTCCAAAATATGATCAAAATCAATGTATTAATATATGAATAACAATATATCAATATGATGATAACATATAGACTAGATATCATTTCAATATCAATGAAGAACGCCCCTCTCTAGAGAAGTTTAGATACTACTTTTTGGTTATGATTGGAACCTCCCTCTGTCCCTAGTTATTTGAGGTATAATGTTTGAAGACTAGTTTATTTGAAATCATAAAATATCAAGAATAATGATTGGTTAATCAAATAATGTAAGCAATAAATTCAACAACCTATCAACACCATAATTCTTACTACAACAAAAACCATAATCAATGACCCCTAAAAAGCATCATTATATATATATATAATGTGGCTTATCGAGAGCGTCATCCACTAGCGTGACATAAAAAGTCTATACATATAATGTTGTTTTTTTGCAGTTTCATTGAATCATACCTTGACGCTAAAATAAAGTGTCATTTTTATTAACAATGATGCTTTATTTTAGCGTCAAGGTATGATTCAATGACACTGCAAAAAAACGTCATTATATGTTGTAGCTATCGTAAATTTTTTTTAATACTATGACACTTAGAAAAAGCGTCAAGGAAGATTATAATTTAAATAAATTTAAATTTAATAATTATTGTAAATATATTTTCACCTGTTATTGTAATACTTCATGCATATAAGAACAACATTCTTTACAATTCATACCAAGAATATAGTTTTCAAGTACAATTGGGAACTCAGACTTCTTACAAATCAAAAAAAAATATAACACAATTTCAACATTCTTTTCTTAAATCCAATTCAAAATTTCTGATATATGCAACCCAATTGTGCCTTAACTCCATAAAACTGGTTCCAGCTAGCCTGACAAAGTTGAGAGTTAATTTCCAAATAATGTAACCTGCATACTAATAGATGAATAATAAATACTTACACTTGCAGAAATAAATATATTATGGAGATTTAGAAAAAAAACAGGAATGATAACAACATATCATAGAAATAATTTATATAACAATTGACATATACGATTAAACAAATTTAACAACAACAAAAACAAAGTTAGTAGTAATGGATAAAATATAAAGTTGGTGATTTATTAATTACGACATAAAAGTTGATAAAATTTTTTAAAATACAAAACAATAATAATCCATTTAAAACCTAAAGGTGTGTAGTGAGTTTAAAGATCTCACAAACAACTTGAAAAACACTACAAAAACCAATTAAACAGCATAAAATGAAAAGTTAAATTACTTGTCATCTTCCCAAAACATCAAAAAAACTCGATGAGATGCTTTGTAATTTAATTTCAAGTTCTATTTGATTACAAAAATATAGTAATCCAATCAACATATAGTTTTAGATTCATTAATAAAATATTGGCTGCATGAAAAAAAAATTTATGCCTTGAAATAATTATTATGTTTTATCAGGGTGAAAAGATAATTTACACTGTTGTGGTAAAGTAGTGAAGCCAAAAGTCGAAATCACAATTTATTCCATTGTCAATCTACCACAAAAATAATATATGATTGACAACATACATAAAAGATAGAATGAAAACATAAAAATTCTAATTACTTATTCAAGTTTTGAATATTTAATTAAATGTAAGAAGTAATAACTATGATCTCATTAAAAAAAATACATTTATTATCACAATAGTGCATGGACCATTCCAAAGTAGGAAGATCTCCTAACTTGACCAAATAAAAGTTTACCTTTAAACACCTAAGAATCATGCATTCAATATACTAACGTTATTCAACATATGAAAAATATTGAAATATAATGATTTTGTAAGTTAAATACTAAAATGTCTTCAAATGATTATGTCGAACAATTTACCTTCAGTCATAGTTTTGTTCAAAAGAGATATAAATTACGAACCTCATCAAAAGTTAATGTTGTAAATCCCAAAATTTGTTCATGCTTCAATAAAAAAAGGTGTCCCCAATGCTTTTCAAACCGATGAAAGTATTAATTGAGTCACCAACATCACCGATTCAGATCGTACTTCATCCAACTCATCTTTGTAGTATGATTCCTTCCCATTAAACTGTTGAAAAGTAAAGTATTATCTTAATCAATAAAATTGGAAAACTAAAAATAACTGATATATTGAGAAACAACAAATCAACACATACATTTGATGTCAGACATCATTGATCAAGAATGATATCTCTCATATATCTCATCACATAATATCCACATTTAACACTACATTGTTGTCTTGGGCACTGAATGTAAAATAAAATTAATATATATATATATATATATATATGGAGTTACTTGCAAGTCATATTGTAAAAAGTTTAAAATTAAGCAGAAGACACTAATTATTATATTACTCATTTAATGAGTTATGTACCCCTAGTAAACCTAATTAGGCTCTTTTTTTGATGATATATGTTTTTTAAAGTAAAGATTTCTTTGAGCCCTACATCAAGAAAAAAAATTATGTTGCCACCAAATGCTTCATTCTATAATAAGAAGGGAAAAATTTATATATTAACAATGTCTTTAAGATCATCTGCAGGTTGATGATGCAAGGAATCAAGGTAATAGGCGATCAAAGTACTTATTACAAGTACCACCAATACCCAATGACAACTACAAAATTAACATTAGTGTAACAACATGTCATTTATAATTTGATATATATGCATACTTATAATCTTACTTATGTTAAATAACTTACCCTGGATTATATGGAATAAAAACAAAATCTGCATTATTTGTATTCATCAACCGATTAGCTATAACCCTTGACATATTTTTCTTGCTTGCTTCTCCCAATCCAACTTTGGAAACCAAGGTCAGATTTACAAAAATAAATCGCTCTGCCTCTTTAGCATCAACCATCATTTTATGCAAATGTCTGATTTAATTTCACATAATATTTAAAAGTTATAATATTTTAATTTAACTAATATTAAATACAATTCGTATAATGAAAAATTAAAGCATAAATAAGATAGTTAAAATAAATGAGAAACATATTAAATTTTTATCTTACCATATATAGAACAAAAGGCAATTAGATGACACCTCTATTGATGATATAATGATATCCATGTCTTCTTTCATGAGGAAGGTCTTAAATGACTGTACAAAAACCTCCTTTATGATTTCTACTGCATGTACGATCTCATCCTTTAACAAGCGCCCAAATAATGTAGCAAAGTTCTGGATATCTATGGGATTCTCATCATTTAAACTCAGTGTTCTCTCTCTATTACTCTGTTTCTTAAATTTCTTTGAATCCTATCAAACATAAAATATCTTTGTATAAATAAGAATTATCTTAGATAAACTAGTATTATTATTATTATTAAGAAATATTTTATTTAAAAAAACCACATACCTAGATGCGAAGAGTAGAAGGAATGACAAATTGGGCAGGCCATAAAATTTGATGCCCAATATCATCTCCAATAGTGGGAATTTGGCTTAGAATAGGTACAAGAAGTAATGCATTTGGATCATAAGAAACATCCACGGCAACAAGGCAGTTATCACCACATTCAATTACCATAGTTCCAGCTGCGACAACATTTTCTTTTGTCCCTATGGCCAAATGACAATTCATTTCCTGTAAAATGAAACTTTATTGTTTATTTATATGAAATCATCTAAAGTTGATAATTTTTCACATAGAAAAGTATTAGTTAGACAAAATTGAGTTATCATAACTTAATGAGTTTATTAATATAATTTATCATGCTAACTTATATTGTAACATTACTTCTATATTTTCATATCAACTAGGTAAGTTGATATGAAAATTATGAGTTTGTGATACCACATTTATATTAAAGAAAATAATATTAAATACAACTAACCTTTTTTACTGCTAGCATTGGTGGAGCATGGTCTTCTACTCGACATTTTGGTTGCTCAACACTTTCCGGAAGGACAATATGTTTTTGAAGCATGTTAGAGCTACCAATATCAGATTGAGATGCGGTGGGTACCATCTGAGAGAGTTGGAATAAAATCTTTGCCTCAAACTTTGATTGTCACTCTTGTGATTCTTTCATAAATTCCCTCAAAGCACTATCAGCCATAGAATAAAAATAATTTCATGGAGTATAATGCTTTCCTTTAGCTCATACTCGACCACTATATTCTGGTGTTCCCAATACTTCTGTAAGTATGTCATTTCCAATGAAACTCAAACTTCTTTCTTGTGACTGTTGCAACTTCATATCCTAATGCACGATTCTATTATAAAATTAAATTTCATATTGGTTACAATAAATAAATTTATATCGTAAATGAAATATTTGTTCCAAAACTTATACTTACCATCTTCTCCACAATTAGAATGACCACTTCATCATACGTGCCATCTTTTTTAACCATCACTTTCTTCCATAATACACTTCTATCAATGACTATAGTAAAGGCGGTTTCTACCGACTTTTACAATATTGCAATGTAATATAATGAGTCTCTAGGAAAATTCAACATAAAATAAAAAGTAAAGTAACAACATATTTAACTTACCATCTCCATTTCAAGACCAGCATATCTCTTACTACTAAGATGGTGATTATAAACATGCTCTTTCCTTCTTTCCTTTTGAACTTTTCTAAACTCCTACAATTTTTAATTTATATTAAGTAAAGAAAAATTGAGAAATTTCCATGAAAATAATTAGAAATATACATGAAATCTTTGTGTCACTCTTTCATTGACAAAAATTGTCCAATCTTCATCTTCAATAAAATTATATTCAGATGGTGGTTTTTTAAGAAGCTCGAGTTGGTCTTTCAATGAAATGATATACTTTGCTGTCAACATATTTTTGAAAGATCTAAAGTATCTGCTAATTGTTTTCATACAATTCCTTCTACTTTTACAATCCAATGTAAATACAGCCTAGAAGTAATGAACATAGTTATAAGTTATTAAAAAAATTTGCAAATAAAATTAGAAAACATTAAAAATATAAAAAATAAATACAAGTTTACCTTAATGGAGTCCCACAATTTATTCTTCAATTGCTTGGGTACATGGTGCCAAGTGCTATATCTAATTGGGACAATGGTATGTGCCAATACCCCTAAATAACTTGTGAGATGCACCACAGCTTGTTCGACATAAACACCATTGACATTATATAGAACTGAAAGTTTAATTCCTTTTCTCCTTTTCTTGAAAATCATTAGCTTTCTTGTTATCCCTCTACATCTATTTCTTGTAGTAACTTTATTTAGTTGTTCCGTTTCCATACCTATCAAAATAATAATAATAATGTTTAAAAATAAGTACAAAGAAATAAAAAAATATTTAAAAGGAAAAAATTTAACTAATTAAAGGTATTACCTAATCAGTTGTTTTGCACAAAACATAATAATGTCAGTTTTTAGAATATTCTCAACATGCCATTAGCTAAAATTGAAAGAATAACATTCATCTAATAACAAAGATGATAACTTAGCTAGTCCGCATACATTTAAAAAACAAAAAACTTTAAAAGCGTATCAATTCACAAAGTCATAACAAAGATAAAAATTGGAATCATTTATGATTTGTTCTCGACCCAAATTCCCTCGCAATCATCCCGATTACAAATTTTATTAGATTCATCCAATGCATCAAATAATTCAACTTGTGGCAAAGAAGATATGACTGGATTGTGTTCAATAGAAATTTCCATGGGATCATCATCATATGCTCATTTTGTGAAATCTTCTTGAGGAGTTGACAAAACAATTGACCATCATGGATTAAACTCATCTTGTACATAGAAGACTTTCTTAGCCTGGGAGGCTAATATGAACGGATCTGACTTATGAGCCAATCTGCTAAAGTCAACTAAGGTAAACCCAAGATCATCGACCCTGATTCCATTCTTATTATCAACCCAATCACACTTGAAGACTGTAATTCTGAACATAGTATAATCTAGGTCCCAAATCTCTGTAATAACCCCATAGATTGTAACCATAAATTGGATTCGGCCTTCATAGTAAGACCTCCAAATATTGGTGCCCCGACTGTGTGGTCAATGTTTGAACTACTAGGAATTTCAATTGCTTCCACATTTGATAAGTACTCTGTACAAAACTCGATTCCTTCTTCTACAATATAGCATTCAGCAATACAACCTTCAAGTCTAGTATGATTTCGTACATAGCCTTTTAACACTTTCATAAACCTTTAAAATGGGTATATCCACCTAAAGTAAACCGGTCCACAAAGTCTCACTTCTCTTACAAGATGCATAGTAAGATGCACCATGATATCAAAGAAAGAAGGTGTGAAGTACTTTTAAAACAAGCATAATGTCACCACTATCTCATTTTGTATCTCATCTAATGAAGGAACATCAAGGACTTTAGTACATAGAGCATTGAAAAAATAAACTCAATCTACATATCGCATTCCTCACATGCTTGGGCAAGATAGAACGTAACAAAACTATCAAAAATTGTTTCATTAATACATGATAGTCATGGGATTTTAATCCATTAAGTTTCAAGTCTTCAATTGACAAGAGGTTTCGAAGGTTCGAACTATATCCATATGGAACCTTCAATTATGAAAGTGTTTCGCAAAACAACTTCTTTTATTTTGTAGAAAGTGTATAACATGCAAGGGGGAGATATGTTATCTTCGAATCAAACACTGGTGCCAATTCGCTCCTTAAGCCCATATCTACAAGATCCAAGTGAGTATTAAGCTCATCCTTTGTCTTACCTGCACTATTGAGTAAGGTACCAATAATGCTTTCACAAACATTTTTCTCAATATGCATAACAATCAAATTATGACGAACATGAAGATATTTCCAATAATCAAGATCAAAGAAAATTGGTTTCTTTTTCCAACAAGTAGTATTGTTTATTTCAAATTTTCCTAGAATAACCCTTTTTTCCCCCAAGAATTGAGAATTCCATTGATTTTTTTAATATTTCCTCTACGGTCAATATTTTTGGAGGTGACCCGAACTCTTGTTTTCCATCAAATACTTTCTTTTGTTTCCTATAAGGATGATTTCTTAGAAGAAACAGTCTATGTCCAATATAGGAGTTCTTTTTTCCATGCTTTAACCTACAAGAATATGTTTCTTCTCCACATATTGGACAACCATAATATCCTTTAACTTTGCATCCTGACATGTTTTCATATGCAGAAAAATCATTTATTGTCCATAAAAGAATGACTCTTAAAGTAAAGATTTCTTGTTTATGTGCATCATAAACTTGAACTTAGAACTCCCACAATATTTTAAGATCTTCTATTAGCGGTGCTAAATAGACATCAATGTCATTGCCAGGTTGGCGTGGACCTGAAATTAATAAAGATAACATCATAAATTTTCTTTTCATGCACAACCAAGGAGGAAGGTTGTAAATTATCATGAGAATGGGCCAACAACTATATTTGCTATTAAATGAACTGTGAGGATTTATGCCATATGCAGAAATTGCAAGTTTCAGTTTTCTAGGTTCTTTTGAAAACTTAGGCCATCTGTGATCAACTTGCTTCCATGATGGTGAATCTGATGGATGACATATTTTCCCATCTTTCTTCGAAATGCCATATGAGCTCTTTTGCAATTTTTGATGATTGAAACATTCTTCTAAATCTTGGAATTGGAGGAAAATATCACAATACTTTCGTAGGAACTCCTTTTCTCCTCTTAGTTCCAGTGTTATTTATCTTCCACCTCAAAGTTCCACATGTCGGACATAATGATGCATCTTTCAACTCCTTCCGATAAAGAACACAATCATTTGAGCATGAATGGATTTTCTCATATTCTATTCCCAAAGAATTTAGTGTCTTTTTCACTTCATACATCGACAAAGACAATTCATTGTTTAAAGACAATATTTCTCCAAGAATTTGTATAAGCTCTGAAAAGCTATAATCAGACCACCCAAAATATACTTTCAAGTTATATAATTTGATCAAGGCTGACATTCTTGTAAAGTTTATGCAACCATGATATAACAATTTTTCTGTATCTTGTAGTAATTTTGCAAACAATTGAGGATCATATTTACAATCCTCATGTGCAGCTTGAACCATTTCTATTGTACTATGTTGATCATCAAATTGAAGTCTATCATAATGTTCTGCTCTTATGGAAAATTAGCCAGTTGGAGCTGCCTCTCCATGCCAATACCATTATTATTGTAACTCTGATCAATTCCAAAGAAAAACAAATGATCTCGAATCATTTGATGAGTATTGAAAATCATATTACCACATTGTAAGCATGAACATTTAGTGGAGGTTTTATTTGCAGAATTTTGTATTGCAAATGCAACAAAGCATTCAACTCCATCTTCATATTCCTTCGATCTTCTATCCTTTGGATCCATGAAAGATCCATTTATAAAGAAAAAATTAATTCCAATAGATATCACACTTCAAATGGAAGAACTCATCGACATTCCAATGTTATTTGTTCAGCAACCTCTATTTTATCTGCTTAAGTAAATTAAAAAATCAATTTAAAAAAATATTTAAATGCATGTCAGATATAAGGTAGAAGAGATGAGCATTATTTTTTGTAATATTGTTGAATTTGTTAACACAGGAAAAATTATTAAAATAAAATTTAAAATTGAGAAATTATTTCTCAAAGTAAGTTAGATTCATTGAAAAAAATATTTAAACAAAAAATATCATTTAATTATACTTTAAATTAAACTAAAATATGATAAAAGTCATTTTATAGATATGACTTTTAATGTCTCTAGGTCCTTAGGCTAAATGATTTTGAAATAGCATGACTATATAGCACACATTTTTATGAAATATAGCCTCATTTTTTCCATATTGTCACTATCTGATAAACAGAGGACGAGAGAACAAATAGAATAACATGTATAAAAATGACACGAAATAAAAAAAATGAATGGATAATAACCTGCTCAAAGCCAACAACAAGAATTGCCCACTTTTATCTCTTGTAATTAGCTAATAGGATCTTGCAAGATGAATTGGAGACTGAGCCTGAAAATGGGAAATAGAAAAGAAATCATTATAACTATGTGGCAGAATTATAGCCTGAAAATAGGGAGCAGATAACTCAACTAAGGCAAAATAACTGACAAAACCAGCACCAACATCACAAAATCTGCATAGAATGATGGAAACATAAATAATTAAACTTCACAAAATAGCAACACTGAACATGATGCCGAAAATATGATGCATAAGCCATGTACAACTCCACTTTCCACAGTTTGTAAATCAAAGCCGTGTAGAAACTGATGACAAGAGTAATTGACTACAACTTCTATCTTTCGATAACAAGAGAAGATCAAATTCAAGCTAGTATTGGGGAGAATGAAAATGAAACATATCCTCTAAAAGGCAGAAATGCGATGGAGAAGAAAGCATCCATGAAAGTAACTTTCTAATATGATATGATTCTGCAACTTCTACATCCAAGTACAAAAGAAATCAATAAAAATGAAGAGAAGGAAACAAAAAACTTACACTTTCACCCCTAGTTTTACTCTGAATTAAATCTAAACAGGAATCCAAGGGCATTTGATGCTAATTATTTGAGCATCAAAAAACTGACTCAAATTATGTGAGCAAAGACTAATGAGACATTTCCAAAACTTATTTGATGCTACTTTTTAATAAGAGCTTCACATTTATTCTAAAGATGTTCAAAATTTTTATTAGTAGATGATGTTTACTCTTCTTGTAGCTGTAATATATGTAAGAAAAATAGCTATGTTGAGAAAGTTTTATTGTATAATTCAAAACCTCAATATTTTAACTATAAAAAAATTAAGCATCTATAAATACTCTAACAATACTATTAATAAGCCAATTAATATAGAAGGATTATAAATTAATACATTAAGAGAATAACTATACTATATGTGATAAGGAATCAATAAGTATACTTTGGAAGGTGAAGATGTCCTAAAATTGTAACATCTCTATCAACCTCAACTCAAGAATCATTTATACATTGAACATGCATGAAGTAAAATAGTCTAACTTATGGCACACAAGGTATGGAAACATGAATTATAAATGGTTTAAGCTTCATAGTCAAAGCAATTTGGTGAATGGACAGTCCCTTAATATTGAAGTATAAAATATTGATTGTGGAGAATATGCTAAGGGTAAATAGTCCAAGCAATCAATCCGAAAAGGGTTTGATAAGACGTACCATTATATTCTTGACTTGGTTCACTTATATATTTATGCACAAATGTTTGTATTATTCTATACGAACAATAACTATTTCATATTGTTTGTACTTGGTTATTTAAGAATGATGTGAGTTTACTTTATTATATAAAAATCTAAAGTATACTTAATATCTAAGAAGTTTCAAAACTTAATTGAAAGATACTCCTAAATATAATAAAAGTACTTAAAAGTTAAAAGTGACAAATGGGAAAAGTCACTCTCTATGCATTTTCTCTTCTATTGTGAATAAAAATGAATTCATAGATAATTCACAACTCCATAAATTTTCTCACTATAATGATGATGTTGTAAAGAAGAAGAATCATGTGATAATAAAGCTGCACTAGGCCCATGATGCCTCAAAAGAGTCTTCCAATATACTTATAAGCCAAAGTATCGACACTTCTATTTATTTGTTAAATATAAGTCCAACCACAATCTTAATGCATCCCACTCCAATTGAAGTCTAGAGTTGAAAGAAGCCAAAATCAATAATTGGAGAGCAAATGAAAGTTTACATTGCTCTAAAAAAACCAAGCATAAAATAAAGAAATTAGGTAATTCTTTTATATAATGGGAAATGTCTTCATTTCATCAAGTCTACAAATGTCAATAAAGATATCTCGAATTTCACTAATATTCAACAAATTTGCTCAAAATATATATTTATTAAAATCTCTATAAAAAAAATACTCAAATATGCATAACACAATAGTGAATACATACAAACTACCTCAAAAAAGTTAGTAAATAAAATGTCAAATAATAATTCAAGAAAAAGAAATAATCATTATAATTCACAACTTGCTTACGTGGGGACATAACCATATAGGCTCTCGTTTCTTGGTGAACATTAATAATATATAATTAATTTATTTTCAAACACATTAGAAAATCACTTAAAAAAGCTCAATTATTGGAGTTTCTAGTAAAAGTTTACTATGTTTAATTATAAGTTAGAAAAGGCTAACATGGTAGCTGATGAACTAAGCCATGAGATTGAGCTTGATGTAATCAATAACCTTCAATATCTACAAAAAGAACATATCAAACAAGACTACTACAATATTTAATTTCTATTTCATTGATATAATATGTCATTGAAGGAAAGATTTAGAAAGATTATGACATAAGAGAGTTACACAAAGTCCAGTGCAATAATAATATTGAATCTAGAAGATTCTAAAGATTCCAGAATATCCAAGCAAACCTCAGTAGTATGTTTAGGCCAAAGTTCAATTTATGTTCTATAATTTTTAATGTTTGTTTGTTTTTTACAATATAAGAATATGACATAAGGCAGGATTGTCAAAAGTTTAATATATCGATCTGTCATAAGGCAGAATTTTCACATGGCAGAATATTTAATGTTAGGGTACAAGAGAGCAGTCGAATTGTCATAAGTAAAATAAATTGGAGAAGAAGTTTGCATTGAATCAGAGATAGAAATAAGAATTTTCAAATCACCAATTTTCTCTAGACGGAATCTCAGAAATGACTGGTGCCAAACTAACAAATGACCTCGACACCGAGGATTGGTATTCTCCGGCGAAGGAAAATGTTTCCAACAAATGCAGTGCTTGTTGTGATACTTGTTTGCGAAGATGGTGTGATTGAGCTTAAATAGCGATGCGGTGTATTTAAAGGCTTCAAAAAGAGATGAATGATCCAAAATATAAACTATTATTGGTCCCCACTATTTATTTTAGTAAATGGATAGAGCTGACACTTTTTCATCAATCAAAGATAGAAAGGTTACACGATTTATCTGGGACTTCTGCTACTCCGACATCCCAAGATCAATTATATCTAATAATGGGCGACAATTTGAAAACCAAGTCTACCAGGACTTCTGCCATGAATTGAAAATAAAAACTTATACTTTACCCCTTGGTATCTGCAAAGCAATGGCCAAGTTGAGGCCTCCAACAAAACCATGTTGATTACCTTGAAAAAACAACTAGACTCTGCTAAATGTAAATGGGTGGAAGAGCTTCCTGAGGTGTTCTGGGTTTACTGTACCACTACCTAAAAGTCAACTGGAATCTCTCCTTTTGCGCTCACTCACAAGATGGAAATTATTATCCATACCATAGTTGATCTGCCACCATCCAAATAGTTGCACATGATTCAAAAAATACGAAATCAATAGCCACGGTGTTAGATATAAGTGAATAACAACAAAAAGTTGTTGCAGCCCGCATAACACCCTACCAATGCGTATGATTCAAAAATCAAAATCTTATTTCTATTTGGATTAATATGTGTTTCATTGTAAGAAAAAAAATCATAATAAAATATATAGATGTTAGAGACAAGTAAACGCATATTTATAGATTTACAAAAGATAATCATAATTTTAATAGAATGATAAAGTATGGTAAAACATTAATAAAAAAACATAATTTTAAATAAGTACAAATGAAAAAATATATAAATATATTTATGATTGATATCAATGGTGCACTACATTTAATTTATTTTAAAAACAAGAATAAATTTATGAATGAATTATTACATGGATGTCATTTTATGTCACCTATGCTAAGGCAGGATATTATTTTTTTTTAAGTTATCATTGTGACATTGGTGTTCCCAATGAATGAACCTTATCTACTTGTATTTTTGTTGAACAGTTGCTATATAAAAATTAATATTAAAATATTTAATAAAAAAAATTATAACTTCTAAAATTTAGAAAAAAAATTGCAACAGAACTAAATAATTAATATTTATCGCTCTTCAATTCATCAAAATAAATCAAACTATTTTTTCCCCTCTTCAATGTAGACATTTAAAATGAAACATGTTGAATATAAAAAAAATATGGATCAGATAAAAAAGTACCTGGGTGAGAATCAAAAAATTCATCCAATAGATGCAAGATAACATGTGACTCAAGAGTTGTTGTGCATTAATAAATATGTGGGTTGCATCAACTTATGATTCGATCAAATTCTAATATACATTCACATACACGCACGTTTATTACACTTATTAGTAGCACTTAACATGAGAATGTTGAAGGTGATAGATTGACAAAGCATATGCATTTATAAGGAGAAGTTGGCTTCGGGTTTGAACAAAAGAATCACGGTGGCAAACTATAGGAATTTTAAACAAGGATCACTCGGTTCAGACCAACTCTTCTGCTGTTCTTGCCGATTGCTCCCGACAAATAGAGCATATAATACTGCGTTTATAATAATGCGGTTTATGCTAAATCACTCGGAACACATTCACATTAATTTATTAGGTCAACGAAAATGAAAAGCTGATACAATTATAATCTTAATGGAGAAACTTACATGATGCTGCAAATATGGCCAATGATTTCGAAGACGCGAGCTTGAACCCGAGCTATTGGAAATGGCCGAACGTGATGAACAAGTAGCCCAACTCTTTCTAGCGATAGATTAATCAATATAATTGAGTTAAAAATAATATTAAATTTTTCACATAATTATATTAAATCACCTTATTTTTACATTTTATTTTTATTTCACTTAGGGATAAAATAAATATTAACAAATTACATTTTAAAATTAAATATTATTACTTATTTTATAAATAAAAATCACAATTTTGAATGTATAAATATTTAGATATTTTTTAATTTTATCATAAGTTTCTGTTTATTTTTAATAAATAATTTTGAACAAAAATTTGATAAATTTTTTTTATTAATCTAGAGTAAAAATAAAAATATTATTAGTTATAAAAAAAATTAAATAAGAAATTTGTTACAAATCTATAAATTCAAAATTAATTTTTTCATATCCATGATACTAATAAAAGTGACAAGGTTTATAATTTTCAGCCTCTTTTTCCTTGGAAATTTTCAATGAGTTAAGCAATTTTCCTAACCTATTAGTCTTAACAATGACACTTCTAGTAAGTGTCATTAAATATATACTTACAAATATAATAATGACATTTTTTAAAAGCTAATTCCAAAATAGATGTGCTTATGATATTGAATTTCACTTTCTAGAAATCAAATGTTAATTCCTTTTGAATTGAACAATTGAACTTCTCCACAATGATTTGACAATCACATTAACTTTAATAACCTAGGTGCATAGGCCTTAGTCTTGTTATTTTTTATTAATACAAATCCCAACTTAGCATCATTATGAACTATATCTTGACTTGGATAAAAAAAGTATTAACATAGGCACATTATTAACTTTATTTACAATGTTTGAAAATTTGAGTTGTTAATTAAAACCTACATTCTACCATGTTACCTTGGCCAGTAGGGTCGGAATCTTCTATAAATTATTTGAAAATATCTAGCAACTAATTCCAAGAAACATATTATTTTGATAACACTAGAATGACACTAATAGTTAGTAATTTATTCCAGTTTTATTGGT
Source organism: Sapria himalayana (assembly GCA_029783825.1). Taxonomy (NCBI): domain Eukaryota; kingdom Viridiplantae; phylum Streptophyta; class Magnoliopsida; order Malpighiales; family Rafflesiaceae; genus Sapria; species Sapria himalayana. The sequence goes on from JAREIK010000428.1 coordinate 1,301,554, forward strand.
ACAACCAAAATTCTTCATTTGAATTTATTTATCCCAATAGTGTAACTTTAGTTAGTCAAAACTCATATTTCTAGAATTTCCATAATCTATTTAAACATGTCCGATGTCCTTTAGAAGACTTAGAACATTAGTAATATGTTGTTGATAATTAATTTATCAAAATATAGATAAATCTAATATATTTTATATAAATGTTGGTGGAAAATTAATCATAATATTAGGTGGAGTAGGCCATTCGGATATTAGTGTATTTGAAACCCCAAAAATCAAGAATAATGCTTAGTTATTTAAGTAACAGAAGCAATAAAATTAAATGACATAAAAACCCAAAAAACCATAATACAAAACTTTAAAAATCAAATACAGTTGAAAATTAAAGTCTAAATTACAACACTGTCAAATCGAATAATATGTGCTAAAGATGGTTTCACATATATAAGAAGTTTATAAAACACATAATGCATAAAATTATGTTTTTGATTAAAATATATTTTTTTAGAAGATAAAATCATCAAAATCTAAAATATAAGGCAAATACATAATGTGGGTTTTTGGGGTGAATACTTTGAATCCCATCTCATATTATTCTTTAGGTGACAAGTATGTTCATTGGCTTCTTGGCTTAGAATCAGCAATGTAGTTGCATCTTGATTGTTGTATAGAAAAAGAGATTATGTTTAGCTATTTTCACGATTTCAAAAGGTTTGCAATCTCCAATCCACACGTGAATCTCAAACTTTACTTACACATAAAGCAAACAAAAACATACACACACAAGACACAATTGCACTATAATTAAAATGATGGTTTTATACAATTTGGACACACAAATCACATAAAATAAACCAAACACTACATAATAAATCAAAACAACACAATATAATTGAGAACTAAAAATACAATAGTACACACACTATACTCAACAAAAATATAGCTATAATTATATATATTATAAACTTCAAACTAGTGGAGGAGGAGAGGAGTTAAAACTAGTTGCATTCTTAAATCATAGCTTCTATGTCCACCCTACATAAGCTTCCACATCAATCCCAAAGAATAGCCTTTTTTTTTGTATAAGATGCACACACACAAATGAAGAACAACAATCATTGAGTGTGCTTTTTGAAAAATAGAATGTGAGATTTTATCTCATGTTCTTGGTTCACTATGCACGACTCCTACAAAAATTACAAAAAAAAAATCTAACTAGTTTATCCAACTTGGGTGGACAACAAATCACCGCATCTACCATATGCAGGGAGACTCATATTAGTATGCAATTTAAAGAAATTAAACTTTTCCGATGACAAAAATATCATAAATATATTTGTAATATTTTTATTAGCGTAAACATTTTAAAGTACAATTAATTTTTTATCTAATATATTACATATCTAATGATATTGCACATCAATATGTTTTATCCTACTTTTAGAAAAATATCATCCATACAATTTTTAGAGAGATATATAGTAGCACTATGATTATCATACCATACAATGTATCTATCCTATCATACATCCAAGTCTGTAAGAAATCTTTATATTCATAAAGTGTCTGTAAGTTTAAGTAGTTATAATAAACTTATCCTTAGTGTTGGATAGTGATATGTACTTCTATAACTTGGATTACCAAGATATAATACTCCTTAAAAGGTTATTAGTTAACTTGATGTTATCTATGTGAATATAAATCATCGATCTTATTAAAATTAGTATATCTGAGAGGCATGACTTTTAACCCACTCAAGCACAAAGATAGTTGAGATGACCTCCATAAGTGCCTCAAGATATATTTCAGTAGATCCTACATATATCTAACTAGGTTCAAGAGAAAAGAATTGACAATGTAGATAATGTGCTCGATATCTAGTCTAGTGCAAACCAAAACATATATAAGACTACAGTTAGATAAGGTATAGGGGACATGACTCATGACTCTCATTTCTTCATTAATCTTTGGACTATGCTCGATGCTCAGCTTAAAATATTTGGCTGAGCAAGTTTAGACTTGCTCAGCCTCTTTCATAAAAAATATCTCAAGAACATTACTAATGTATCATAGCTCTTGGAAGACCAAACCTAGATGATACTCATCCTTAAAATTCATGACTGGTAATATCATTCATACAAAATATTTTTTTCAACTCTCTCTTAAGCCTATAAACTTTTGCTCTAACACAACTAATGATCAATATATCATTAACAAATAATAAAAGTATTAGTTTTTCATCACTATTCATTATGCCAATTACTAAATAATACTACTTATTTTAGTGATTATGCATGATATATTTGTATGCAAAAGAGTTTTAAATAAAATAATTTCAGTAAATTATAATTTTGATAAATTATTATGAATAATAGTGGAATTAGGTAGTTTTTATTTGAAAAATTAGACTTGATAGATTTGTTGTGGAGGGGAGCAAAAAGTCTAAGAAAGTCATACCAGTCCTGTATTACTACTTTGTTATATTTCATTGAGCTTATAAGGTAGTTTTGACATCCATTCTTAGTAAAAGCTATACATAAATAGTCATGGTAATCTTCACACACTATGATTGTATCATCATTTTGACAATTATTTTACTATACAATATATTATTTTTGACTGTGAAATTTTTTTAGATTCATAACAACACTAACTCATAATATTTTTTATATAATTGTAATATTAATTTATATCATAGCAACCATGTACTCTACTGGTGTTAAAATTCACAACATTTTTCAAATCCATGACATTCTAGTTGTAGAACAACAAAGACTAAGGCAAATGCCATAACTCTTTTCTAGTTCCATTGCTTTTGTCTATATAAAGAGTTAGAGAGCATTTATTCGATCCACAACTATTTCTTGATAATGACCAAAGTCCTGACTAATTCTTATTGGCATGACTTTGTGTTACAGAAGTAATTTATATAACCATGACCATTCCCAACATCGAGACAATCTAAAGTAAGAAAAAGTCCAAAACCATGACTCATTCTTAGTTCCACAACTTTGTGTTACAAAGATGAAAAACAAATGATATGATATTTTTCAAATTTATGACTTTTTACTTAAAATTCATACTCAACCATTTGAGTATAAAAGTGCAAAACAGAAAAAATTTAAGAAAGATTTCTAGGCCACTTTTAGAGAGTATTTACTCGCGCCATAACCATTTATATGGATATAAATTTTGTTCTTGAGAAATGACCAAAGTAATGGCTCATTCCTAGTGTCATAACTTTGTGTTACATAGATAAAATATTTAGCATTGACCATTCCTAGCATTGAAATAATCTAATGCAATAAAAAAGGCATAGACATGACTTATTCTGTCACAACTTTATGTTGCAAAGATGAAAAGCCAAAGCTATGATATTCCTCAAAGATAAAACTTACCATTTAAATTTTACACCCAACCATTTGATATAAAAATGCAAAATTTTATGAAAGAATTCTAGGACATAGAAAAGAATGAAAATTAAGGATTTGAGAATCATAATTTTTTCCAAACTTAGGAAAGATTCATGAATAAAGAGGTTTGTAAAATACAAGCATAAATCTTGGGGGGGGGGGGGGGGGGTTTGAAATTTGAGGCACACAAAATAAGAAGTGCAGATTTTTGGTTTGATTCCTAAATATTCTTTAGGGTTATCATTGGTAACCTAAAATTTAATGAGATATATCTCAAATTATCTCTTTTTAATATTACCTCAATGTTAGGCTAAATTAATTTCTAGGGTTAGTGTATTTCATTTTGTGCGATGGATAATTAATTGATTTTAATATTTGGATTTTATTATAGTTAAGTTATTGATGGATGTCATATTTATGTAGCACTAAATTTAGGATTTTATTATAAATGGGCTTGTGTGAGTTGTCATGGTGGAGGTGATAGGTAAGCCATGAAGTACACTCATACATAATAATAGGAAGAAAGTGATAACCCTATAGATCATGATAAGTGAGACAAGCTTATAATAAAAACCCGAAGTTAAGGTAAGTCTAATCATGCAAGTATGATAATTATGAAGCTAAAAGGACAAATACTTTTATAAGATAATTTATTATGTATATCTTAAAAAAACAAACCCTCTATTGATGCGGGTGTTTTATATAATGTTATTCTAAGAGTTTCACATTTAGTAAGATAGCATGTATCAATATGGTAGATGGTGACAGGTAAACCATGAGACATGCATGAGTTGAGGTAACCCATAAGGTGGTGATAGTCCTATGAGTTACTTCCTCTCATATGGTTCATTCTGGTAAGATTTAAGAAAAAATATATATAAATTATGAAAGTATGCTGCTCAGTTAATGCCTTTATGAGATATGAGATTGAAGAATAAGAATGTATATACAAAGTAACCATCAAAGGATAATTATTGAGTTATCTAAAAGGTATGGAATTGTAGATGATCCTTTAGCAGAAATAATTTTTTATTTTAGTTATAAAGTACCAAGGGGACAACTATGAGAGGACAATCATTAGAGAGAACCCAATTGTTGATAATTACCTTGTATGCCATTAGGATACTATGATATTATTAATAGGCCAACCTTTGTTTTATAACCAAGCACAATAACATCCAAGCTATTTAGATAAGTCATGATGTGTTATGGATTGGACTAATCCTAGATTCTAAAAGTCTTACCAAAAGCCTAATATTATTTTTTCAACTATAGTAATAGTTGACTTATTATTAGTAAATAAAATTTGATGTATAACCTCTATGAGATTGATATTTGAATGAAAATCTACTTTACTACTTGTATGACCCATATACTTGTAGGATTAGTTAGATGATAGACCTCTACCCAATAAGATTTTGGGACATTGCCTAATCATAAAAATTAGTCAAATTAACAAAGTGACAATAATTATCTAATTAATGACTAACAAATATATATTGTTCACAAGATATATGCTGAAAGTCTTGAGACTCCATGATTGAATATCATTTATTTTATCATTGTCTAGGAGCATGTTTAAAACCATACAAGATTATTTTTAGTTTGTAAATAAGATCATTCTTCCCTTCTATAATGAATCCTTTAGGTTGATATATTTAGAGAATCTTGTGAAGGTCACCATGAACAAATATAGTCTTTATATTGAGTCAATAATTTTCTAACTCCAGGCTAGCAGCCATACCTAGAACTACTTGAAAACGATACACCTTTAATATGACATAAAATATCTCATCAAAGTTAATTTTTTTTTGACTAAACTCTTTTACTACTAATTGTGCCTTGTAACTTGATTGAGAATTATCATCATTAGATTTTAGTTTAATAAGCCATATATTTTTTAGAATTTGATTCCCTTTTAGTAATGGTACCAGATCATAAATCAAGTTGATATGAAGAGATTTTATCTCTTCCAAAATAGCTTGCCAATCCTCTTTATTCTCAAGAGAGATGATCTCTTAAAAGGTCTTGGGCTCATCTACATCATTGTGTAATATGTTCTCACATAATCTAAAGGATTCTTAGAGGGGCATAGATAATCTTCTCAATTTAGATTGAGATGTATCATCATGTAAAATTGTGTCATACTCAGTTCTAGTTTGAATATGGGTTCTCACCTCCTCAATAGGAATATCTTGGGACTCGAAAATATCAAGTGAATCTTATGGCTTGGAATCATCAGGTTGTTGCTCAAATCGTTTTCCTTATTTAGATTGATCTTTAGAAGGAACTATCATTAGACATGTGCAAATATGAATCTCTATAAAATCACTCTCCTTACTACTCAGATGATTGTATCTACAAATTAGTTCACCTTAAAAATTACATGTTTACATCAAACAAGTTATTTGGAAATTTGGTTTCACAGTCTATACCCAAACTCTTCATGTTCATAGTCGATGATGCATAGATATACAATATCACCAAGTTTAGACCATTCATCATTTGAGATATGAATGAAGGCATTTAGCCCAAAACTCATAAATTATCTTATGACATACCTTTCATAGTTTATATTTTATTGGAAATATCTTTATCTAGGGTAATGACGAGATACTTATTTATTACATCAACAACCAAATGCATAACTTCTTTCAAAAATTCTACGGAAAGATGTGCATGAGAAAATATCTACCAAACTCTCTCTTCAATTGTCCAATTTATCCTATTAGTGATGCTATTAAATTATGGCATACTGGCTAGTTTATTTTAATGTATAATGCTATGAAATACACAATAGCTATCAAATTAATTTCAGTATTCTTCCCCATTATTATAATATATAAAGAATAGTTTTTTACTGATTTTTCTCCCAACTCTAGTATGGAAATTCTTAAAGACACAAAAGATATAATATTTTATTTTTAGTGCAAATGCCCACATTTTCCTAGATTGAAATTCAATGGATGTGACAAAATAAAGAGCCCCATTGAGTATTCTACTCTACATGGAGCATACAATGATATGAATAAGATTAAGGATATTTGGTCTCTTCAAGGGTGGAAGAGAGTGAAAAGGTGCTATATGGATTTTCATAACCATCATTTCATTCATTCATCAATAAAAGATACATGATCAAATTGAAAGATATTCTTTCTAGCTAGAAGTTGAAAGTTCTTCATACTCATATGATAAAGTCTCCCATGTCAAAGACCAAAATTACTTTTTTGATAAACAATATTTTCTTGATCTCTAGATTTTCTTGATTGAATAACATACAAATTACTCTTTTTCTTATCCCTTACAATGAACAATGCACCCTTAGGTACATAGTTTTCCCTGATCATCATCAAAATTACTCATATATCTCATATCATTTACCTTATCAATGGACATAAAGTTCACATGAATATCTAGTACATACCAGACTTCTCTTAGCATCAATTGGTATCTTGTTTGCATCTACAACTAAATGTCTCTTGTGCCAATGTTTTGTGATGTCACACTACAGCCTATCTTTATTACTGTTATCTTTGGATCATCAAAATGATCAAATATGTAGGGTGGTATAAAATGATATTCATGAATCAATAAGCCAATCACTCTCCTAAGGTACTAGATTAGTAAAATTATCATTATTAACTAGTATAAAGTTTTCTTCTGAGGTGATGTTAGCCTCTCTCTCAGCTCTATCTCCTTTCATACATCATTGTTGTGGTCTTTTCTAAGAATAATAGTTTTTTCAAATATCCCATATTGTTATAGTGGTAATACTTGACTACTTTTCTTCTTTGCAAATTACCTTTATAAGAATGACTTCTTTGTTTAGTATGTGTGTACTTCATAGTGCTCATATCATGTCTCTTAGAAACAAGAATATCATAAGAATTTTCTTCATTCTCATCTTTCTTTGCTTCTTCGAATAATAAATTTTTTGATACATTTTTCAATGACATAGCACTTCAAGGTGATAATATGCTCATGAAAATCATAGAAAATATTCTAGCTATATCCATAATTGAGCTCAACATTAAAAAAAATAGGGTCTCAACTTCCAATAATATCTTCATGGATTCAAGTTAAATTACCAATCTTTGAAATATGTTGATGCATGATGACACTAAACCACCAACATCTTTGAACTTTAGTTTAAATAGATTTCTAATGATTAATATTTTATTTCTAAATATGATCTTTTCAAACATGAACTATAGTTTCTCGTACAACTATATGCCTTCATTTTATCAGTAATATGTTGATAAGAATCACTACTTATTCATTATCTAATTATGGAGGCAACCCTATAGTGCAAGACTTCCTATTATTCTTCACATAATTTTTAGGTTTTTCCTACTTACTCACTTGGTCATACAATAGTTTGATTATAAGGTAGTAATGCATTAGTTTTTTTTAAAAATAGAAAATTAGTCCCAATTGACTTTATTATAACATATTAGTTCTTCATTATAACAAAAATTAATTTCAGCCTAAAACAACTAACATAAATAAAAATATCCCAAAACAAGTCTTACATCATTGTATTAATATTGGAATAATCATATACTAATAAAATGATAACAATTAAATTTGGATATCATCTCAGTATCAAATGAAGAACATCACCCTCATCAAAAGTTTAGATACTACTTTTTGAGTGATATTAAGAATCTCCATTTGATGCTAGTTGTCGGGGTATGCTGATTGGACAATGGTTTATTCAAAACCACAAAAATAAAAAATAATATTTGATTATTTAATCAATGGAAGTAAAAAAATAAAAATACCCAAAAATTCAAAAAACTACAATACAAAACTTTAAAAATCCAATGTATTAAAAAATCAAGTAAAAATTATAATATTGCCAAGTTAAATAATACTTGCTAAATACTTTATAACAAGTACAATAAGTCAGTAAAACATAACATACCCAAAATTATATCTTGACTAAAAAATATATTTTTTAAGATAGAAAAATTTAGAAATACCAAATATAGTATAGACATATAAACCTATGATTTTGGGATTAATACTCTAGATATCATCCCATATTATTCTTAAGTTATTAGGGTACATTCATTGGCTTCCCTTCTGTGAATCAATAATGTAGTTATGTCATGATTGTTTTAAAGAATAAAATATTTTATTAGCTATCTTTAAGTTTTCAATAGGCTTCCAAGCTCCAATCCATTTGACAGTCTCAAACAACACATGCACAACACAATGCAACAATACCCACACTGCACTCCACAAAAACAGAACTAGAATTATATATATAAACAAATTATAAACTTGAAACCATGCAAGGAGGAGAGGAGAATGAGATGAGGAGTTCAAACTAGTCGTGTTCTTAAAATATAGTTTATGCATATAATATTTTGACATTGTTATAATATCTAATTTTATGGTTAAGTATGTCATAAAAGTTAGTTGGGTGAGAGTTTCTCATCCAATATTATTCTGCAAGTATATAAGTTGTACAAGTAATAAAATAAACCTTTAGTCTATATATCAATCATATATGGATTGCACATGTATGTTAGATTAACCCACTATAATTAATAACTACTCAGGTTGGCATGAAAAATGTGATTCAATGAGCTATATGATAATTTCATATATGATAATTTCATCATCTATCTATATGAAATTATCATATATGACTTTGTTATGACTTTGTTTTACTCAATGAGCTATATGATAATTTCATCATCTATTCTTTACTAAAGCTCTACACAAATAATTATGATAGTCTTCATTACCATGACTTTATCATCTCAATGATGCAATTATTTTACTATACAGCATATTCTATTTGACTCCAATAATCTCTTGGAGTCACAACCACATCTAGCTCATAATAATTTTTTATAGCTATGATATTCATTCTAGATCACAACAACCAAGTACCTTCACTCATTCTCAAATCTGCAACAAGCACCCATGACATGGCTTTCTCATTATAGAGCCATTAATTTTAAGAACAAAAATGAGATCATATCGCTAACACCATGACTTTTATATAATGAAAGTTAGAAATAAATACTTTAGTAGTGACCATTTTAAGGGTTATGACTCTTTACTCTAGAGATCAAAGCCATGACCTATTTCCAACATCATGAATTTGGGTATTAGAGATGAAATGAACAAGTCATACCTATTCCTAATGTCATGACTTGTCTTATAGAGGGAAGATATGTTTTCACAACCATTCCTAGTGTTGTGACTATTGATGCATAAGATATACCAAATCCATGACCCATTCCAAGTACTACAAGTTTGTGTTCTAGTTGACTACAAAAATCTCTTGAAGTCACAACCACACTAATTTATAATAATTTTTTATAGCTATGATATTCATTCTACATCACAACAACTAAGTACCTTCACTCATTCTCAAAGTTACAACAAGCACCCATGACATGGCTTTATCATTATAGAGCCATTAAGTTTAAGAAACAAAATGAGATCATATTGTGAACACCATGAATTTTATATAATGAAAGTTTAGAAATAAATACTTTAGTAATGATCATTTTAAGGGTTATGACTCTTTGCTCTAGAGATCAAAACCATGACCTATTTCCAACATCATGAATTTGGGTTATATAGATGAAATGAACAAGTCATACATATTCCTGATGTCATGACTTGTATTATAGAGGGAAGATATGTTTTCACAACCATTCCTAGTGTTGTGACTACTGATGCATAAGATATATCAAAGCCATGACCCATTCCAAGTACTACAAGTTTGTGTTCTAGTGATAAAATGTGCAACTATGGCTATTCCTAATAACATGACATTCTAAAGTGAATTTAGTGACATTCTAAAGTTAGAATGAGATCAAATTCATGATGTTTTCCTAAAAAAGTCAAGACTTAGGACATAAAGTTTACACCTAACAATTTGAGTATAAGACAGAAAATGTGACTTTTAAAATGAGTTTTTGAGGACTGAGAAAATAGGCTATAACTAGGTTTTGAGAGCCAAATTTTTCCTAACCATAGGGTGGTTAATTAGCAAAGGGGCAATACAAGACACAAGCATAAACCATAATGGGGGGCATATATTTTAGCTTTACCTCAGTAAAAATTAAAGGAATATGACAGATTATTGTAAATTTAGGGTTTGATTCCTAGATAATTTTGAGGGCTATCATTGCGAACCCAAAATTCAATGAGATATATTTTCAATTATATCATGTAAATTTCTCTCCAATGTCAGACTATATTGATGTCTAGGGTGATAGATGCTCAATAAATAAATTTTTTGTTTAAATTTTGCTATAGGTTTGGATATTAATGGATTTGGTATTTATGTAGAAATAAAATTAGGATTTTAATATTGGTGGGTTTGTGCATGTTATCATGGTGGAAGTAATAAATAATCTATGACGCACACTCGAACATAATGATTGAAAGGAAGTGATAGTACTTTCTATCATGGTGTCTGAGACAAACCTATATATAAATACCTAACATTGAGATATATTTATCATGTGAGTATGATACTTATTAAGCTATAACCATGAATACTTTTAAAAGTGAATCTATTGTGCATATCTTAGAAAAACTAATCCGTAATTGAAGTGGGTATTTTATAAAATATTTTCAAAAAGATTTTGCCTATAGTGTGAGAGTCATGTGTCACTTTGGTAGGCAATGATATGTAAGCCATGATATACACATGATTGGAGATGACTCATAAGATGGTGATAAACATGCAATTTCCTTTATATCATATAATTACCACTGGTGAGATTTAAAGAAAAGTGTATGTTAATTATGTAAGTAAGATGTTTATGAAGGAAAAGGTAAAAATATTTTTATTACCATATTAGTTTATGTCTATATGAAACATGAGGTCAGTGAATAAAAATGAACATATAAACCAATAATCAAGGAAGGTTGATTAAATAAAAGGTATGGACTTGTGAATCAATATGAATGAAGTACCGATGAAGCTTAATTTCAAATAATAGAAGAACTTCAAGAGTAGAATATGAACATGCACAATCCGATGTATCAATATGATGAAGCCTAATTTCAAACAAAGAATGATTCCTATCTATTACCTCATGATAACCCAAATTATTATCAGAAAATAGGAGAACTGTGAAGATATGACATATGAAAGACATGAAGAGATAACTGGCTAGAATACTATCCAGTAGAAATCCATTATAGGGTTTGATGATATTGTTAGTATATTACTTATGAAAAGCAAACAAAGCAATAATATGAACTACCTGCATGGAAAAAGAATTGATGAGGAAATGACAACATAAAGAATGAAGATGAATTAGAATAATTTAGAGGAATAAATGAAATTCTCCTTACAAAATAATGAAAAGATAGAAATTAAAGATATAGAGGATGAACCAAAAAATTCCATGACTTTCTTAGTAGTCTTAGATAGTGCAATGACTTTGGAGTTATAGAAGGAAAATATTAATATTGTGACACATAATAATGTGGTATAAGAAAACTTTTGGGTACCATTGCATGGTAACATCATCCTAAAAATGATCTGTGTGAAGGATGATGTGATTAAGCATTCAATGGAGGTTAAATCTCATGATATAAAATGTGATAAAGAAAGATATCATTAAATAGCTAAAGGTGAGATTATTTTTGGATGAAATAGGTATCATGAATCATTTATGCTATGTCTATTAGTCCATGTGTGATTCCAATTTATCATGTACTAAATAAAGAAGGTATGATAGTAGTCAAAACCATAACAGATGAAGAAACTTAACACATGAAACAAATAGATAGTTGTAATGTGTTAAATATTAAAAATTGAACACATAAATAATAAAGAATTATTATTAAGTTCCATTCACAAACTAGATATTAGACAGAATCTCAGCCCATTTATTCTATTATTTTTGGATCAATATTAAGGATACAATTTAATTCTTATTGATATGGTATATCAAGATATAATTATGTTCACTTTCCTACATAGAACTTTTACATTTAGGAGAATTCCATTTGTTATTTGTATTGCTCCTGCCATTTTTTAGAGGTTCATGAATACTATTTTTTTCGAGCTCAATGAAAAAATTATGAAGGCATTCATGGATAATTTATATTTGTAAGGATATTCTTTTCTAGGATGCTTGCATAACCTAGTGGTTATATTAATGTAAAATAAGTAGAAAAATTTAATCATCAATTGTAAAAAATATCACTTAAAGGTTAACAAATAGATCATACTTGGATATACAATATCATATAGATGATTGGAGGCAGATGATACAAAGATTTTCCTTATCAAAACTATTCCACACCCCATTACAATCAAATGGTTGAAAAGTTTCCTTAGGCATGTAGGATTTTAATAGAGCTTTATTGATAACTTCTCAAAGATAATGAAATTACTATACCAACTCTTGGATAAAAATGCATTATTTGATTGATCAAAAATGCATTGATGCATTTGAAGAACTATTTTTTATTACGTGTGATATAAGTGAATATGCCCTCAGAGTCATATTGGGATTATAGGTGTTAAATGGGACGAGCATTCCAGACATGGCCTACGACATGTATCATGGCATGACATGGTTTAGTCATGCCAAGTCCAACATGGCATGAAAGTGTAGAATAGTGCCTGATCCTAGACCATGCCATTCTGTAGCAATCTTGTGCCATGCTAGGCTGGCATGAGCCTTGTCTCATGCCGAGCTAGTTAATACCTATGTGCTTGGCTCAGAGCTACAATCCACCAAATTGGGGACATGGGATTAGTTATATACATGTCACAAGTCATGGTTCAAGTCCCATTGGATGACTGCCTGATGGGGCAAGTTTTTTTAAAGTCCATCCATGTATGCCTAATCTTGCTTACATGACCGATTGCAATTGGTTGGCCATCCATTGTATTTTCATGCATTGGGCTTCCAATGTTACTTCTTTTCTCTATAAATAGAAAAGAAAAAATTTTGATGTTATTTCTCAGTTTCGTCTCTTCTATGACTCTCTTTGACTCCCTCAGCTAATAGTTTCCCTTATTTCTATATTTTTGCTTTTTTGTGTAGTGTTGTTTCTCTTTAGACTTTGGTATATCATTTTGTAACATAAATATTCGATATACATATGCAATATTCTATAGTATTTTTTTCATTTATATTTATGTTCAATGTTTGCGCATTCAGGAATAAGATAGATGGTTCATAGTGGTGTGGGTGTGCTTGACAGCCTATGCAACGCTGCAAGTTAGTTGTATAGAATCTAGGAGTTATAAATTATAATAAAGTAGCTTGCGGTACAATACTAGTTTTTAAATTCTTTTATAATGTTACATTAGAATTTATTTTATAACGTTAATTTGATAAAAAATTAAATAATATAAATAATAAAAAAAATATCACATATTGAATTTAATGAAAATGAGTACCAAATCGACATAGATCTAGACATAGATAACAATGAAAACTCTATTGAACGGTTCAAGGTAGAAACTATGTTTTCTCCAATGGCCTCGACCCAAACCCATATGTCACCTAAAAATTTAAAAACTAGGGAAATATTAATAGTATAAATACACTTTAAAATAATAAAAACTAAAAATTCTAGGAATATTGATGAATAATCAGACATAATATATATATTATAAAAAAGATATAAAATATATGTGTGCATGTGAGACTGACACCTAAAAGGGTATGCCAATCAATGTACCAAAAAATAAGGTGCATTAAATTTGAGACAATGATATTGGGACAGAAGATATGATCAACCTTATTACCATCATGGGTCACCCATTTAGATTTTCAGAGGATCTTAGGGTAGCTAGTTTTATGTAAACCTACTTTTAGCCTACTTATTATAGGATTCCTAGGTCCACATGTAGGAATGATAATAAAATTTTAGTATTTAGAAAAATAATAAATAATTTATAAATTTATGAAATTTAGTAGAGTGATGTCCTTAACATCTGATATAGAATCAAGCTACAACAATGCATTATTTTCTTACCTCATCACCAATTATGTAGACTCTAAATGAAAAATTAATAGAAAAGATAAAAGGATTTCTCGATATTCTGCATTCTTTTCCATATATGAGTGTATGTATTTAAATCATCACTAATGCACTAGTTCTCATAAGCACTCCAAAGTTAAACGTGCTTAGTTGTGATCACTACTAAGATAATTGTCCAATATGAAAGTTTATCATATGCATCTTTCTTGGGGTTGATAAAGGCAAATTGGGGGGAGGGTAAATTGTTTTAAACCTTTAGAGAATATGATATTCAAAATAAAATATTTAGTATAACATGTATGTTATATGCATTTTTCTTGTAATTAACCTAATAATATTGAAAGAAAAGGAAATTATTTTTCGTACACTAGATAAAAAAAAGAAATTCACTAAAATACTTTAGGATAGCTAGCAGGCAAAAGAAGTTTAGTAGTTATTTTTGTTTACATGACTTAAAAAGAAAAAATTTCAAATAGATGTTAGACACTATTAAAAATAATTTAGGATATTTGACTATGTTAATAGTAAGAGTAATGAGCTTATTATTGATGATTTTAATTAGGATACATAAATTTCTTTTATGAAATTTCTGATGATTTTTTTTACATGATAAACATGTGTTCATGTGTGTATATTCCCACACATTCCATTACACTTAGGTACACCTACAATACTTATAGCATGTTTAGCAAGTATATAGGTCATCCTGCTTTTAGCACCATGTTTGTTAAGATTGAGACCAGATATTTAAAATATTAGTCTATTCAAACATTATATTTTGTGACTATCTATATGGATCTTATGATTAAGGTGGAAGGGGTAAAAAATATTTTGACATACATATTTTCGTATAATAATACTAGGTATGATAGTTGTAGTAATGCTTCGAGTATGAAAATGGATATCATATTATAAGATGATGACTTCTCCATTCTGTTAGCCATGAGAAAATGATGGGATGTTCAATCAAACAATGGGATGTTCCATCAGTTAGCCATGGGAAAATAATGACCACTCCATCCTATGGTTAAGGTGGAAGCGGTAGAAATTATTTTGATATACATATCTATGTATATGAACCAAGTATACCAAATAGAAAATGATGATTTATTTTCGTATTATAATGCTAGGTATGATAGTTGTAGTCATGCTCCAAGTATGAAAATAGACATCATATTCTAAGATTATGATTTCTCCATTCTGTTAGCCATGAGAAAATGATGGGATGTTCAATTAAACACTGGGATGTTCCATCAGTTAGCCATGGGAAGACAATGACTTCTCCATCCTATGGTTAAGGTGGAAGGGGTAGAAAATAATTTGACATACATATCTATGTATATGAACAAGGTATACCAACTAGAAAACATTCATTCATAAAAAAATTAACAGACTTATTTTCATATTACAATACTAGGTATGATAGCTATAGTCATTCTCTAAGTATAGACGTGGACACTATATTTAGAAATGATGAATTCTTTATTTAGTTAGCTATGTGAAGGTTACGAAATGATTTATCAAATAGGAGTGAGATATGTCAGTACTTAGACACCAATTACTACACCATCCTATCATATGATGATAATAAGAACTTGAACATTTTATTGTAAAATCATACAAATTCACTTCTCCCAAGCTATCTAAGATTGCACATGATCAATTGATCCCTCTAGTATCTAGTATAGTATCAAAGTCTATTTTTTATTTGATGTACCCAATGTCATTTCAGATACGAGATTCAAATTATGGCTAGATATCTTAGAGGCACTTGCATGCATGAAAGATTGAGATGATTCAAAATTAGGTATTCAAGATAAGGCACAAGAAATGATGAATGATGATGATTCATGTGACATAGAGATTGAGGATATTGAGGGCACTAGCAATATCTTTAGATATATTCATAATGATGAATTAATGACGATCTACATCTCCATCCATATTACCATACCGAAAATACCAATTGATTTTGATCATTCTTGATTCATATCATTCTTATAATATGTTATATTGCTATTGTTTATTTATTTTTACTATTTTATTTTTAATTTTGATTTATGCACTTTTGCAATTTTTAATTTCTCTTTTGATTACTGATGTAAGATGTATTGTATTTGATATTGGATTGGATTGTAATTTGTAGTTTTCTCACTTTATATTTTGATGGTTTTTTTGATTTACGCATAAATATTTATAATTAAATAAGATTAAATTTCAAAAATTATATTATATCTTTCTCTTAGGTAGTTGTAGGTCTTAGCATATAGGATAAGCGCAAAAAAAAAGACCACTTTGTTCTGCCCAAACTAGCCCACACTAGCAAGGCCTACCCTATGCCCGACATTGTCCTGCAAAACCCCACACTGTGCAGGCCAATTGTGTCTTGCCGGGCCAGTGGCCAGCCAGCTTGTTCCTATGTCTAGCCAAGCATGTCATGGGAATCATATCGTATCGAGCACAACATGATAATCATACCATGTTGTATTCGACATTGGAATCATACAATGTTGTATTCGACATTGGAATCATGCAATGCCGTGTCTAACACGGCATGGCACCTGGCGGCACAACTAATGGGCCATGCCGGTAGACAGAGACTCATTTGACACCTCTAATTGGGATAGAAATAAGACAATATCTTTATGGAAATTTCTTATGCCAATTAGACCTTGAATGAAGCCCAAGTGAAATATATAACCATGGAAAAGGAAATGTTAGCTATATGATATTCTCTTGTGAAATATTCCAAACATATATCTATATAAATAAGGTGGTGTTGCATGGATCATGCAACTATATGCTATTTGATGAAAAAAAAATAGCTAAGCAAAGATGGATACTAGTTTTTTAAGAACTTAATCTAGAAATTTGGGATAAGAAGGGGAGTCATAATGTGATAGATAAGCATTTATGATGATTGGTATCCGAGGACAAAAGAATCAGAGAAGTTGAAGGTTTGAACGATTTTTGAATGAGGAAGTTCTAATGATGGATTCCAAACTACCCGGTACACTGCTTTCATTAACTATTCAGCATGTGTTGTCTCACCAAAAGAAAAAAATCTTGTATGACATGAAAAATTATCTATGGGTTGATAAACTATAGTTTATAAAATGTGCCAATCTAATTATAAAAAGATGCATGCCCTAAGATGAATAAGTAATAATCATCCTCAAATGTTACTCATTACCATTTAGAAAAAAATTTGATGGTAACAAGACCACCCAAAAAGTATTTAAATATATATATATATTTTTGGCCTTAATTATTTAGGATTGTCAAAACATAGCATGTCAATACAATAGATACCAAAGATTTAGTAATATATCTAGATGACATGAAATGTCATTTAACTTTATTCTTGAAGAAAAGATTTTTATGTATGCAGAATTGACATTATGAGCTCTTTTTTGCTATCTTGTGAGAAAGAGTATATCATAGCAGTGAATTATATGTCAATAGGTGGAAGTAGTAGTGATGAAGAAAAATAATGCAAAAAAGACTAAGGATTTCTTAGATGTAAAAATCTTCACTAGGTTTGGAATATCATGATGTATCATCAATGATGAAAGCAGTCATTTCTATAACTGATTATTTAGTGTTTATTTGATGAAGCATAAAATGAGCCATAAGAAGGAACTTCCATATCATCCTCTAATAAATGTCCAAGTGGAAATATCAAATAGAAAGATCAAAATGATATTGGAAATAATATTGGTTAAGCCATCTAGAAAATATTGGTCTCAATATTTGAAGGAAACACTCTAGGCACATAAAACTAAATTTAAAACTCTATTGGAGATGTCTCCTTATCGACTTGTTTTTTAGTAAAACTTGTCATTTGATGGTAATTCTTGAAAATTGAGCATGATGTGACATTAAACAATGATATGGGTGGTGTGAAAGAAAGTAGACATCTACATATGCGTAAACTTGAGGAATTTCAGAATGAAGCCTATAATAATTAATGGATTTATAAAGATTACACGAAATTTGGAATGATAAAAATTTGCAAATGTGATATCTTAAAATAGCAAAAAAAGGTATTAGTTTTCAACTCTTAGTTTACGTTATTCTTAGGGAAGATAAAGTCTCAGTGGTATGGACCCTTTATAATTATGTATGTGACTCCTTATGGGGAAGTCATGGTGAAATCAAAAAATAGAGCAGAATTCAAAGTTAATGGGCAAAGGGTGAAACATAACATAACTTCAACTACAATTCTAGAAGATTTGAAAGAACTAAAAAAATAAAGGCAGTCAATGAAAGTCATGACTTATAGATGGGTTGAAGCCTTGACTTTGGAGTTCCAAAAGGAAAAAGTTTGAAGTGCAGTCAAACAACGTGTTGTGGTGATCCTTAAAGTTATAGCATTTAATGAAGTTGAAGCCTTGGTAATCTATAATGCTGTGAGATCCTAGGAAGGAGAAGAAAAGAAGAAAGCCCTGATGAAAAAAGTATGGAACTTGATTAAATACTAAAAGAAAGCTTTAGAAGAAAAGAGTAATGAAAGAATATATAATGAAGTTAGCCTGGACAGCTAAAATTACTGATTAAATTAACAACTCTTTGATGATCTAGCAATAGACATTAAACATAACAATACTTGGGAGGTAACCAAAGATTTGTTTTTTTAACATGGTATGATAAAATAAATATACCCATTCACATAGATCCTTTTATGTCCACAAAATTTAGTGATGGAATTCAAAATCAAACGATGTCATGACTCATTTATATGTCCAAAAAAGAAGTATTCCCACTATCCAGACATACTATCACACTCAAACCTAGTCATAGTTAATATTTATGGAGACAGATGAAATATAATTTTTTTATATAGGGGGACATTAATTGCTCAGGGACAAATAATCACTTTAATGTGAGAGTTTTTTCAATATTCTAAATACTAAAGAAACCTAAGTAATTTGGGGATTAATCATGATGTGTATCTATAGAAATTACTTTAAATTGCACAATTTCACTAAATTATGATTTTTAATGGATTATGATGAATAATAGTGAAATTGTATGGTTTTTATGTGAAATAGAGACTTGGTAGAATGTTGAGAAGGATGAAAGTGAAAATCATGTAAAGTCTTACTATTTTTTATTTTATGACTTTATTACACCTCATTACATTAAAAGGTAGTTTTGTAATTAAATTTTGGCTTAAGTTCTACACAAATAGTCATGGTAATATTCATACACTTTGACTCTATTATCTCATCGATAGAATTATTTCATTATGCAATATATTATATTTGTCTATAAAATTTTCTTGGAGTCACAACCATAGTAGCTCATAACAATTTTTATGACTATGATATTAATTCTACCTCCCAAAAACTATGTATCTCACTGTTGCTCAAAGATATGGCATGCCTCCAGCATCATGGCTTTTTCATTATAAAGTTTAAGTCTAAGACAAAAGCTATAGACATATTCCCAATACCACATCGTTTAGCTACAAAAAGTTCTAGAGAGTAATATTCGAGTCGTGAGCTATTTCCAGGATCATGACTTTTTACTATGAATAAAGGATCAAAACCACAACCTATTTTTTTATTACGATTTTGTATTAAAGCAGAGAAATATACAAACTAAGGTCATTCCCATCTTCATGGTTATTTAATGTATGAGAGAGACCAAAGACATGAGCCATTTTAAGTACTATAACTTTGTGTTGCAGAGATAAAATGTGCAACCATGGACATTCTGCAAGCTGTGTCATTCTAAAGTTAGAAAAAGGCCGGAGCGGTGATTTTTTTTTCCTAAAAAATTATGACTTTCAACTTAAATTGCACACCCATCCATTTGAATAGAAAAATAGAAAATGAAAATTTTGAAAGGAGTTTTTCAAGGCAACTCCACAAGTAAATTGCACACCCACCCATTAAGTATTTCGCAACTTAATGACAACCCTGAAGAGTGGCTAGGAATCAAAATAATAATTCCACAATTCTTATTTGTGTACCTTGGATCTACTTCTAAATTGAAGTCAATATTTGTGCTTTCCCTTAGTATTCATGCGTGTGTCTTGTATCACCTCTTTTCTCTTGGATCTCTCTTAGTGTTGGGTGATTTTTTTAATCCAAAACTATAGCTCCCTCGGGGTTTTCTCATGTCCTCACTTGTCTTCTATTTTTTGGCCCTAAGTTTTACTTTAACATGAATGGTTGGGTGTATTTTTAATTAGGAAATCATGGTGCTGGAGAAGCAGTGTGACTTTAGGTTTATCTTTATGTAACAAAAAGTTATAGTACTAGAGAATCACTATATTATGAATTTAATCTGTATAGTCTCTCTTTTATATTATATTGCCATTACACTGAGAATTGCTAGTGCTCATGCATTTCCTCTCTATAATATTAAGTCTTAGAGATGTAATAGTCATGACTTATGCATTTCTCATTTGCAATATGAAGTCAAAGCAATGGGAATGGTCATAACTCATGCTTTTATTTTTTGTAACATGAAGTTGCAACTTTGTGAATGGACTCAACTTATGTATTTCACCTTTATGACCCAAAGTCTCAGCATTTGCAATGACCATGAATTTGGTCTATTTTTAGGAGGAAAGATTCACGACTCTGGAAATGGGTATTACTCGAGTAAATGTTTCTCAGAACTCTCTATAACCAAAAGTCATGGTGCTGGACAAAAGTGATGACTTTTGCCTTAATTATTTATGACAATGTAATGAGAATGTATTGGTACTAGAGGATGTCACAATTTTAATACCAGTGGGATACTTGATTGCTATAGCACAAAATTAATACCACAACTATAGAAATGTTATGAAGCTAGTACGAACAAGACTCTAAGAAAGTTTCATAGCCAAAAAAAATCTTGCACAATAATTGTGACAATCAGATGGTAAAGTTATGGAATACAAAATTTTCATAACTATTTGTGTAAAGCTTTGACTAAAATTGATTGTCGAAACTACCCTTGAAGTTCATGGAGATGTAACAAAGTTATAACATGAGGAATACTATGACTTTCTCATTCAACCCTAAAAACATATAACTTTTCGTCCATCATACATAAATATTTGCTATGACTGGGTTTCAGTATCATAGTATATCTAAATGGTGGTGCTATTTTTTAATGGATATATAAATGTGTTTTGGTGGGGTTTTTTGTGTAAAATGTGCACAATGACTTGTTTGATATTGAAAATTATTTATTATTAAAAATTGTCTTTATTACTCTCAATAAAATTGAACTTGATTCTAGTTTTCAATTTGGTTAATGATAGAATTTCAATCTTGTTCAATGATTCTGTTACAATCTACTTGAATAAAAGAAATATATATTTTGGTTCAATAGTAAACAATCTTTCTATTATTAATTACATCTCTCTGTTCTACAAAATGAATTGAATAGCACTAATATTTTATTATGTTAGAGAAAGCAACCTTCCACAATGAACCAAATTTATCTATGGCACATATATATAGGTCATATAAATCATAAGACTAGTTAAAAATGGACCCTTGGATTTATTAGAAGTGGAAGAACTTCCAACCTATGATTCAAACCTTGAAGGAAAGATGACCAGATAGTATTTTATGGCTAAAGGCAATAGAGCTGAATAACAATTAGAATTGGTTTATTCTATGTTTTGCTTACCCATGTCTATCCAAACTAGAGGTGACTTTATTATTTAATCACTTTCATTAATGATTATTTAAGTTATGAGTATATTTATCTAATATGTCATAATTTTGAAGTTTTTGAGAAATTCAAAAGATATAAGGAAGAAATAAAGAAACATCTTGATAAACATAACAAGACACTTTGATTTAATCATGGTGGTGAGTACATTTTTGGAGAGTTATGGACTACCAATCAGAACATGAGAGGACATCTCAATTGCCTGCATTTGGTATTCCACAAAAAAATAGTATGGTAAACAGAAGGAATCAATCTCTTATGGATATAGTGAGATCATTAATGAGTTATTTAGATATATTTTATTTCTTCTTAGGATATGCATTAGAAATAGTGACTTACATTCTAAACTTCGTACCATCTAAGTTAGTACTTACCGCTTCAATTAAATTTTGAACTAGGTGCATGCCCAATTTGAAATTCATTCACCTTTGGAGATTCATAGCATATGTGTTGAAAGTAAAAATATAGAAGTTGGAACAAGAATAAAAGTTTGTTTCTTTATATAATGTCCTATAGGAACCAAAGGTGGTTTGGTTTGTTGGATCAAAATGTCATTGTATATATCAATTTCCAATTCTTGAAAGATGACTATATTACTAACGACAAATCTAGAGTTAAAATTATTCTAGAAGAAATGAGAGAAAATGAACTAGCTAAAAATTCTTTTAATACTGATAATACAAAAATAAACACCATAAAGTAATGTTCCAAATATCTCATTAACATCATAGTTTAAGGATTTTTAAAAAACATATAGATTCTAAACTTTATGAATATGACATTAACATACTAGTTACACAACCAAATAATCACGATCATAATTGTTTATAAGAATTAGCATCTATAGAGCATACCACAAAAAGTAAATAGCCAAGCAGAGTATCTCATCATAGTGCAAGATTTATTCATTAACCTTCATGGTATACACTATTAAAAAAATATTATGATAGAATCATTGATGAGGTGGATATCAATTTCTATAACTATTATGAAGTACTGAAAGATAGAGATGTAAATCTTGTGGCAAAATACTATGAAATCATAGATGTAATTCATGTGCTCTAATCAAGTCTAAGATCTTATGAACTACTTGAAGGAATAAATCTTATCAAGTGTAGGTGAATCAATAAGAAAAAGAGTATAATAGATAGTAAGATTGAAACTTACAAAGCTAGGCTTGTTGCAAAAGGGTTCACTCGGAAAGAGGGAATCGATTATGAAGAAATATTTTTTTCAGTAGCTATGCTAATGTCTATCCAGATTCTATTATCCATTTAAACTTATTATAATTATGAAGTTTGTCGATTGGACATGGAGACTGTATTTTTGGATGAGCATATTGAGGAATACATCTATATGATGTAATTAGATGGTTTAATAGTGAAAGGCCAAGAGCACTTTCTATGAAAACTTAGGAGATCTATATATGGTCTTTAGCAAACATTTAAATCCTAGAATACTCATTTTGATTAGTCCTTTAAATCTTATAGTTTTGATAAATGCCCGGATATGTCTTATGTGTACAAAAATTATAGTGGTAGCATTGTGGTATTTTTGGTATTGTACATATATGACATCTTGCTCATTGGGAATGATGTGAGAGTGTTATCTTCAATTAAGATCTGGTTGTCTAGTCAATTACATAGAAAAGACATGGGAGAAGCTAATCATATTCTTGGGATTTAGCATTTATGAGATTTCAAGTGAAAAATATTGGATTTATCTCAAACTTCTAATATCGATCATATCTTGACCCATTTTAACATTCAAAATTTAAAGAAAGGTTTTATTCCGTTCAAGTATTGAATTACTCTATCGAAGAATCAATGCCCCAATAAAAACTAATGAGATAGATACAATTAAAGTGGTTTCTCATGCATTTGTAGTAGGAAGCTTAATGTATGCAATACTTTGTATGTACTATCAATGGATATAAATCTGACCTAACAAAAGAAAATTAAACAATTGTAAAACACATAACAAGTACCTAAAAAGAATTAGAGACTACATGTTGGTTTACCACAGAAATAATCTTATTCCTATAGGGTATATAGAGTCAGATTTCTAATTAGATGAGATTTAAGATTTTCAACCCATGATTATGTGTTTACCTTATAAAGTTGAGCGATAAGTTGAAGGATCATCAAATAATATTGTATTACTGATTCTACTATAAAGGCCAAATATTTGGTGGCCTCAGAGACGTCCAAGGAGACAATATAACTCAAAAAATTCATAACAGATCTAAAACTAATCCCTTCTATGCAATTGCTTACTACACTTTATTGTAATAATTGTGGAGCAGTTGCTAACTCGAAGGAACCTAGAGTTTACTAGAATGAAAAAAAATATTAAGCACAAATATTATTTAATAAAAGATATTATGAAAAGATGTGATATAGTGGTGACCAAAATATCATCAATGGACAACCTAGGAGATCCTTTGATAAAGAGCTTGTTAGCTAGGTTTTTAATAAGCATGTGGAAGGAATGAGATTGAGATGTGTGACATCATAGTTTTAAGTCAAAGAGGAAGATTATCAGAATTTTATTTATATTAAAAGGTAATTGAGTGTAATGAATGTTTATTTAATGTATTTTTTTATTTCAAATCTATGAGAATTTACAATAAGCTAATTTGGTATTTAAATACATAATATATCTATGTTCTATATTCTACATAGTGGATCATTTAATGTGTATAGATTGGCTTATATGCAAAAGATCAAATTGTCAATTTTTGTAGAATATAAACTTTCTATTCAAAATCTAAATACAATTGGACAATCTATTAGTAAGATTGTAATACAAAAGTTTAGTAGATCTATTTTGATTATAGGAAATGATAAAATTTTAACTTCTTATATTAGTACACTTGAATTTAGATATTGAACAAGACTGAGTTGGAGTGATTATTTTATACTAAAGGATAAAATAATATATATCTCATGGTTATTTTGAATAACATTTTTCTTGATCTTGAAATAATTAATAATCAAATGTATTAATTATTAGTTATTTTAATTCACATAGAGTGAGATCTATAAATAGATTTAACTTTTAACTGTTTAGTGAATTGGATGGCTATAAAAGCAATTGAATGGTGAATATTAATAATTAATAAAATTCATGTCATATTAAATAGATAGTTGGTGCCCCCTTGAGGATACGTATAAGTATTAATAATATCAAACAATGCACGTGGATTTTAAATCCAGCATATCAAATAAGTTAAATAGAAGTTCTTAAAGAAATAATTAGATATTGATTTTAAATCCAACATATCAATTAATCAATAATAAGATATTGATTAATTTAATTTAATCAATGGGCATATGTGATCTTAACTAAGGAAAATTATTAAGTATTAAATAACAAATAGATTGAACTGAATTTTGATTAAGTGGGAAAATGTAATTATAATTCTATCGTGAAAAGAATTATAATTAATGTAAATAAAATCATTTAGTTTATATTAGAAGCCCAATATCTTATTTGAGCTTGAGGTCCCTTCAATGGCCCTTACCTCGTACTATATGTGTCAAATTTATAAATCATGATGAAATATATTATTAATTAGTTTTAAATTAATATATATAATATCAATTTAATTGATATTGGTTTTTATATATATAAAACAAATAAATTAATTTTTTAAGAGTCATTTATTATAATTTAAGAGACATTTATTAAAAAAATAAGTATCACTTTTGAATGCATGAGAAGTATGTTATGTATGATGAAAGAGGAAAAATTCACTATTCATCTTTTTCCTCATGGCACATTAGCTTCGTGATTATGGGAGAAAGCCTTAATAATCACATTAGAGTTCTCTTTTGTTAAGACATTTATCCTAACTCATGGATAATGAAATTTCATCATGTTTATGTTCTTGATATGATTATTATGCAAAAATAATGATTCAAAATAGAAACCCAATAGTATCATTATGAATAATTGGGTCCAGCCTAATTCTAGCTAGAATATAGTTCCTCACTCACTCAATAGATTATCTTAGGGCTTAAAAATATTAGGTATATTATGTGGCTCAGAAATATGATATGTATGTTGAGGTTCAAAATCATTAGATGATAGCTCAATTCCTCCTCCATGAATAGACTAATCTCTGAGAGTAATTTGTGCCAGATCTATTTAAATTTAAATCTCTATGGAATCACTCTTTTCTCTACTTGGATGACTACCCTCTATAAATTGTTTCACCAAAAAAATCACATCTCACCTCATAACAAGTTTTTAGAAATTGGGTCACATAGTCTATACCCAAATTCCTTATGTCTGTAGCCAATGAAGATTCATGGACATACAATATAATCAGGTTTAGATAGTTTATTTTTGAGATATGAACATAAGATTTGTAGTTAAAAACTAATAAGTGATTATATGAGATTTATTTCCCAATCAATATTTTATTATAACATTTCTATCCATGATGGTAGCAGGGCACATATTGATTACATCAATATCTGTATGCATAGCTTCTACCTAAAATTCTTATGAATATGCACATGAGAAGTATGCGTCAAACTCTCCCCTCTATTGTCTAATTCATCCTCTCAATGATGTCATTTTAATGTTGCATCTTGACTTATGACTTTTCATTTCTATATCATGGGATACACAATAACTTTCAAATTGATCTCGATATTCTTTTTCAATATCAAAATATATGGAGATTAATTTTCTATCAGCTTCTCTCTCAACTCTAGCATGCAAATCCTAAAAGATAGGTAAGATCTAATATTTCATTTTTAGTGTATATACTCACATTTTCCTAGCATAATCATCAATGAATATGAACAAATAAAGGGCCTTGTCGAGTATTCTACTTTACATGGAGAAGACATTGGTATGAATAAGATCTAGGATTTACAATCTTCTCAAGGGTGTTGAAAGTAAAAAGATACTCTGACTTTTTTCAATCATGTAGTACATACACTCATCAAGAGAATATTATTGGCTTAATGACAAGAATTCTTTACAGCTAAAAGATGAAAGTCATTCTCACCATGTGACTAAATCTCTTATGGCAAAGACTAATGTTGCTCTAATGTTGAATAATATTTACCTAATTTCTTGATACGCATGCCTAAGTGGCATATAAAGTGCTCTCCTTTGTACCCCTCACAATAAGTAATGCACCCTTGATTAGTTTCCACCACCTATCTCCAAAATGACTGACAAATACCATATCATTCAACATGCTAATAGATATCTGGTTCATGTGAATATCCAATATGTATTAGACATTTCTAAATTTTAGTTGATATTATGTATGCATCTACAGATAATGCCTCCCTTGCAAAAAATCCATGATATTTCACTATCATTCATCTTTACTAAGCCATAATTAGTAGATGTGTATGCAGTAAATAACATGGAGTGTGGAGTTATTTGAAATGACATTCTTGATTCAATAAGTCTTTTGACATGATGTTGACCTCTCTCTAAGGTCTATCTTTTCTGATTCACTATCGTTTAAGCTTTTTCCAATAATAACAATCTTTTTTCATGTGTCCTATCTTGTTACAGTGGCAACACTTTACAATTTTTCTATTTTGCAACTTATGTATTAAAGAATGAGTTCTTCTCTCAGGCTATGTGTGCCTCATCGTGCACCTATCTTATTATTCAGAAACATGAATACCATTAGAAACTTTTCCCTTCTCATTTCTCCTTGCTTCTTGGGATAATAATTTTTCTGAGATCATATCCATTTACATAATATCTCTAGGTGGTGACTTGCTCAGGGAAACCACACTTTTATCTTAGTTGTCTGGAAGTGTGCTCAACATTAGACAAGCCAATAACTCATCTCCCAAGACCATTTTCTTGGATGAAAGTTAATTAACCAACCAATAAAAGATGGTGATGTACATCAACCTTAGACAATCATCCTTTAACTCTTGGTTAACTAAACATCTAATGATCATTTTTTTATTTATATATGTGTTCTTTTTAAACATAGACTCTAGTTTGTCCCATAAATTATATTGCTTCATTTCAATGGCAACATATTAATAAGTATCCCGACCTATCTTTTGTCGAATTATGAAGGTAATCCTAGAGTGTAAATATTTCAATTCTTCTTTACTCATTTTTTTAGGTTTTTCCTTCTTAATTATTAGGTTGTACAACTAACTGAATACAAGTTAGTCATGCATTATATTTTTTTCAAATTGAATTATTAGTCCTAGTTAATTTTTTTATCACTAAAAGATCATCCATGATAATAAAACACAATATGGATCACAAACACACATGAACAAAGGAGTTCCAAAATATGATCAAAATCAATGTATTAATATATTAATAACAATATATCAATATGATGATAACATATAGACTAGAAATCATTTCAATATCAATGAAGAACGTCCCTCTCTAGAGAAGTTTAGATACTACATTTTGGTTATGATTGGAACCTCCCTTTGTTACCAGTTATTTGAGGTAGAATGTTTGAAAAATAGTTTATTTGAAATCATAAAATATCAAGAATAATGATTGGCTAATCAAATAATGAAAGCAATAAATTCAACAACCTATCAATACCATAATTCTAAAAATCAAACATAGTGAAAAACAAAGTTCAAAGTATAGAAGTTTCAAATTGGATAATATGTATTTAAAAATTCTTCATATATACAGGAAGTCAGTAAAACACACAATATCCAAAATTATATTTTTTGGCTAAAATATATTTTTTA
The DNA here is from genome assembly GCA_029783825.1 of Sapria himalayana. Lineage (NCBI taxonomy): Eukaryota > Viridiplantae > Streptophyta > Magnoliopsida > Malpighiales > Rafflesiaceae > Sapria > Sapria himalayana. Next base: position 1,330,364 of record JAREIK010000428.1, read on the forward strand.
GAATATAAATCCTAGAAAATTTAAAATATGGTACAAATATATAAACCCTGGATTTTGTGGTGGCTGCTCCAAATCTCTTTCCATGTTATCTTTAGGGAATATCATTGGTTCATCATATTTATGCATCAGAATCAATTACATTGTTGGATCTTAATTGATGGACCAATGTAGAAATTTTGTCCACCTTTTGAATCTTTAAATATTATCCACGTTGCTAATGACACTCAATATTGCATATAAACAACAATAAAAGTAGACCCACACTATAAAAATATATTATACAAATTGTATAAATAAAATAATAATTATATAATATGAACACACAAAAATACATAAATTATAAACTATGAAAATATACATTATACAATTTAAGTATACAAACTAATTTTGTACAATATATATTTCTAAAAATCAATAATTAAATAGTGAGTAATAACCGTAAATGATTGGCTCAAAAATATAACTTTTTTGAAATAACATCTGGCCAAGAGAGAATAAAATGATAGAGCCAGAAAGTGACATACCAAATTATCTACCCTAAAACTATAGCAAGAAGAAGGAAAGGAAATGACTTACTTGGGAAGGATTTGATGTAACTCTAGAATAAGGAAAACCTCGATGCACATAGAAAAAATAAATCATGCTCAAAGAAAAAGAACACTAATAATAGAGGTGTCAAACGGGACGTGCCAGGCCGGCCGGGCCCATTTTTAGCCTGCACGACCGTGCTTTCTTGCCGGTTCACTGGAGGTTAGCCCGGCATGGGCCCGCGGCACGAATCCATAGTGTTCGGCCCTGTCGGGCCGAACCACTAATTTAAAAAAAAATAGGGGTTCAACTGTGCACCGTAGTGCCGAACCCTTAATTTAATAAAAAAATTAGATTCTCGGCTCGTGCCGAGGTACCATGCCAACGGGCCACGGTACCATGCCGGGCCAGGCACGGCACGAGCCCGGGCACGGGAAATTCCCGTGTCTGGCTAGTCCAGGCAAGACCAAATTGTGTTGTGTCTCGTGCCGGACCTTGCCTGCCCAGCCTGGTTAACACATCTAACCCATAAATGAAAACATACACCATGTTTATCTCCCATTATTTTAATACATTTTGATGGGGGTACTCCCTCATTTGAGAGGGCATGTAAATGAGAACATTATTATATTTCACAAATTTTTAAATTTTATTTTTAAAAAATCGTAACGTGAATTTTTATCTTATACATACCTAAGGCCCAAGGCCCAACATATTTAACATATATTCTTTACCTACATAGGTATATATATGTTTACTTATATGTATGTACAAATGAAGAAAAAAATAAATATTTTTCGTTTTGATCATCATTTATATCATTTTCACTTTTTAAAATGCTGAACTTATCTACCTTTTTTTTCGAAAAAAAACAATGGGCTTGATCCCTACTTTTTCTCACCAAAGTTTTTTTTTTATTTTCAATAAAAATTAGTTTCATTTTTTGTATTAAATAAATAAATAATAATATAATAATATAATATATATATATATATATATTGTTTCTAATTTTATTTTGTTAAATAAATAAGACTTTGTATCTAATTATTATTAATAAACATAACCATCTTTTTTAAATTATGAAAATAATAAATAAATATTTTTAATTTCTTTTAAAATAAATAAAATATTCATTTAATTTTATATAATGAAATTGATGAATCAACATGTGTTTTACATTGTGTGTGTGTGTGAGTGTATTATTTATAATTTAATTTTGTAAAATAAATAAGAATTTGCATTTAATTTTTATTAATAAACATAACCATTTATTTTATCTCATAAAAATAATAAAGAAATGTTTCCCACTTATTTCATAATAAATAAAATGATCATTTAATTTTATATAATAAATTGGATAAAATAATGTTTTTTTTTACTTTATATATATATATATATATATATATATATATATATTATTTAAAATTTCATTTGGTAAAATAAATAAAATTTTGCATTTAATTTGTATTAATAAACACTACCATCTTTTTTATCTTATAAAAATAATAAATTAATGTTTTCAACTTATTTTATAATAAATGACATGATCATTTAAGTTTATATAATAAAATTGACAAAACAATATTTATTTTACATTATATATATAATATAAATAGTTTCAATTAGCTTTTTAAAATAATATAAAAATATTTTCTTCATTATCTAAACTATATATTTTAATTATATACATCTTTAAAATAGTAATTTATTCATTTCATGGAACTATATACAATTGTTGGGTCTACCCAATTTTGGGCAAACCAAAATATTTTTTGTTGTTACATAGTTTTGTTTTTAGGTTTGTTTGGTTTATGTGTTTAATGTTGTTTTAATTTTTAAAATAGTTTGTGTGCTCTCATTTAAAGTGTATTTTAAAATCAAATGTTTGCATACTCACTTATATAAACTAATGGAATGATGGATACAAAAATCAAAAACTCACGCTACAATGAAAATAAAAAAGAGGGAGGGCTCACACACCATGCAATATAGTCACGCATGGTGACTATCTATGATAATGAGTCGATTCCTCCCAAAAATGGGGATACATCACATTTTTGTTTAGTTTTATTGAATTGTGCCTGAAATGAGAATTATCTCGTGTGTTGTTATTAGAGTGAGTTTATGTGAACCAAGTGTGACATGGGAATTGTTCCCATTTTTGTGTGAAACAATGTTGCACATGAAACCATATTGTGCATTAAATAGTACAGTTTGTGAATGAAAATGGGATTCATCCCATTTTTGTGCATTCTATGCGTGTGCGTGTTAGAGAAAAATCACGAATCAAGCTCATTTTTCTTGTTTAATTAATTTTCTGCTAAATCTTATATTTTTGGCATCTTTGGTATTTTTATTTTTCAAAAACTTAATTATATTTTTCAAGATAAATAAACAAAATAATTTTATTAGTATGATTAGATTGAAACCTTTCAACAATATCAACCCGTAAAATAAAAAAGGTTGATCTTTTTATGATGATGGATTTGCTTGGATTGACTATCAGAGATCAAAATTAGAAGGTATTGATGAGATCAAGTGGAAGAAATTATATTTCAAAGATTGGTGGAAATTATTAGCATTGAATTAGACTTGCACATGATTGTATATGTTTTTGTAAATAATGCAATTTTTTGTTGAAAACGATCCACACTCACTATTTGAAGGTAACATGTTGAAAGTAGGATAGTCAGTATGACATAGAAAGTTGTGCAACTATGATTCTTATTTCCAGGAAATCAATGATGATCAATCTAGATTTTTTAGGTATTTGTTTGGATATACGTAGTAATGATATAATTTTGGTGGCATAACTTTTGCTTCAATTGCTGATGGGGATTAGACTAATCAAGGGAGAGCTTATGAGTTCGAATTAAAATATAATTTTCAACAACTTCATTCATTAAACTCAAACCAATAAAAATGGTTTTATAGTAATAGAGGAATAATAATATGTCTTGGGTAGAGATAGAGATTGTTGGGTCTACCTAGTTTTTGATAAACTGATATATTTGTTATTGTTGTGTCATTTTTTATGGTTTGTTTGGTTTGTGTATTTGGTTTTGTTTTAATTTTTAAAAGAAATTAGATATTTCAAAAAAATTACAACGGTCTTTTTATCGTTTATATAAATTGATGAAATGATGGATATGAGAGATGAAAACTAATGATGAAAGTAAAATAAGAGGGGAGTCTCTCGCACCAAGAGATAATGTCTCGCGCGGTGACTATCTACGAAAATGGGTCAATTCATCTCAAAAATGGAAATCCATCCAATTTTGGTTTAGTTTTATTGAATGGTGCATGAAACAAAAATTATCCCGTGTGTTATGATTGGAGTTTGCAAACGTGAACAAAGCATGACAATGGGAATTGTCCCCGTTTTTGTGTGAAACAATGTTGCATGCAAAAGCCATTTTGCACGTGAAATGGTGAGTTTGTGCATGAAAATTGGATTCATACCATTTTATGCATTCTGAGAGCGCGCGTGAGGGAGATAAATTAGGAGCCAAGGCCATTTTTCTTGTTTAGCTAATTGTTTTCGTAATATCTAAGTGTCTATATATTTAGAGCTGGAGGTGATCGTGTATAGAAAAGATTGCCCATGGGGGTTGCCAGATTTATGTGAATCCCATGTCAAGTTCTCCTGAACTTCGTATAGTACTGTTCATGCGTTATTCTTGTGATTTTCAAGAAAAATTGTTCATATCGTTGTATGCTGTACTTGCGCTGTGTTTGTGTTTTTCCCGTGCCTAGATCATGTTGCGCTCATTATGTGACGGTGGCGCTCAACATTCTTCAAAAACTCTGAATTTAGAATCGAAGCGCAATTCTAAAGGTATTTTCAACCATATTTATTACGCCCAATTTGCGTAATCTGGGCATCGGGATATTTTTAATTTGTTGGGCTTGTGCATCGTCAAGAACTCTCAAATGCTTAAGCCGTTTATGAAGAAAATTTGTTGGGTTTTTTAACGGGCACACAAAAAGATTCCTTTATCTCCGCCATTATCCTCCCACCCACCCAAAACCTAATTTGCAACGACGGCATAACGAACATTTTGGTTTGATTTGAGCTGATAATGATGTTTGTATTTTAAAACCTTTTTATATTAATTTCATATCATATTGCTTAAATTTACAACGGCTTGGTTTCTAGTAGCATGCTTAACTTTACTTCATCCCACCCTGGTCGTGTTCTGATAGACAATACCTAGTGGGTCACCAAGTGAGCTTTCTCACCCGGGCAAAAATCATTTAGCAGGGATTGGCGCCGCCGCAGCCGCCTCCGCCTCGCCACCGCCCGCGCCACCTGCGCCGCCCAGGCAAACATCCATCACCAAGCCCCGGCGCCCCCCACACGGGATAAACCGGCCCCGTAAACTCGCCAGAGCATGGTGGGTACCGCCTGCGCAGGCCGGAAAAAAATGTCCCCGGCGGGCAGCGGGGCGGCTCGGCTGTTGTTTTAGAACAACTATTCCATGTTTAAAACAATGAATTCTCAAGAAAAGAAGCACAGAACAGAGAAGAATGAGACGAACAGAAGAGAAGAAGGAGAGGAGATAAACGCGCCGCAGGAAACCAAAAATCAAAACTCTTAGTAAAAATTGTTCAGCCAGCAGCTAGGTCAAGAAAAACAATCAGCTTTTATATCCATCCGATAATTAAAAACAAAAAGAATTAATTAAAGAAATACTTTACCGCAATAAATTGATAATTGCTCATTAAGGGCATAGTGGTAATTTCACTCTAATCGGTTCAACTTAACGAACAGCCCGTCAACAATCCCCCCCATTCGATGTAGTTGAGGTCTGACCAAACTTTTCTCTCAAATAGACAAGCATTTATTTCGGTAAGGACTTCGTAAATATATCGGCTACTTGTTCTTCAGTCCTGCAAAAAACCAATTTAACTTCATTAGATTCAATTGCATCCTTAATGAAGTGATATTTCAAACCTATGTGTTTAGTTCGACTATGCATTACCATATCACTCGCAATAGATATAGTCGATTGATTATCACACATAATTTTTGTTGGATGTTTTTGAAATTTATCTAAGTCACCCAACAGTTTTCTAAGCCATAAGGCTTGAAAGGTTGCAACTGAAGCTGAAACATATTCAGCTTCAGTAGTAGATAGGGCTACGGTTGATTGTTTCTTGGACTACCAAGAAACAGCCGCAGTTCCTAAATTAAACACATATCCAGATGTACTTTTGTAATCCTCTGGATTTCATCCCCAATCACTATCACAATAACCAATGATTTCTGTATGGTTAATTTTGTGATATTTCAGACCTAAGTTAAGTGTACCTTTAAGATATCTCAATATCCGTTTGGCAGCACTTAAGTGTATATGATACGGACAATGCATAAAATGTGACAACAAGTGAACAGAATATACAATATCGGGTATGGTTGCTGATGCATACAGCAAGCTTCCAATTAAGCTTCTGTATGTTTTCTCATTTATAGGTTTACTTTTAGCTGAAAGTAATTTCTGATTTGCTTCTAAAGGGGTAGATATAGGCTTGCAGTCACTCATTCCATAATTTTTCAATAATTGTTTAATATATGTAGTTTGAGAAATGGACACACCACTTGTGTCTTGAGTTATTTCAAGTCCTAAGAATTGTTTTAGGTTTCCTAGGTCAGACATCTCATATTTAATTTTCATTTCTCTCCTAAAGTTATTTATCAATTCAGATTTATTACTTGTAAAAATAATATCATCGACATATAAAGAAACAATTAAAATTCCAGAATGATTATCTCTTTTAATATAGAGTGTAGGCTCACTCTTGCTTCTACTGAATCATTGATTCAGAAAGTATGAGTTGATTTGTTGATACCAAGCACGTGGAGCTTGTTTCAACCCATACAAAGCATTATTTAATTTATAAACACAGTGTTCACTCCCCTTTTTTACAAACCCAGGGGGTTGTTCTACATATATCTCTTATTTAAGTTTTCCATTTAGAAAGGCAGATTTAATGTCTAATTGGAATAAATTTCATCCTTTCTGTCTAGCTAAGGCTATTAAAAGCCTTATGGTTTCTAACCTTGCTACTGGAGCAAAGGTTTCATGGTAGTCTAATCCGGGTTTTTGTGAGTAACCTTTAGCTACCAATCGAGCCTTGTATACAGGCTGATTTGAGTTTGATTTAATTTTAATCCTATAAATCCACTTAACACCTATACTGTGTCTATTTTGGGGTAAGTCCACTAAGGTCCAAGTATTATTTTTCTCAATGACAGACATTTCTGTCTGCATCGCTTTGAACCAGAATTGATGTTTTACAGCCTCTTCATAGTTGAGTGACTCAACTGAGGCGTAATTACATCTCTGGTAAATGTCTGACAAGTCTTTATATTTTACAGGGGTTATTTTATCAAGTTCAGTCATGGATTCAGATTTAGGTGATGAACAATTACTATACTTAGAAACAGACTCGGACTTATATTGAGAATCATATTCACAATCAGAAATAAACTCAGAAGAAAAAGTAGAGGGTGATCTGAAATCGTACCTTGGAGCGCTTATTAATTTATTGCTAGTTGCAGCAGCTTCTGTGCAACCATTTTTGGTTCCATAGTTTGCTTCAATAAAATTTTCAGCCCACTTACTATTTTCATCAATTACAATGTCTCTACTCACCAGAAAAGATTTGGTTTCTGGTGAATACAGTCTGTAACCCTTGGATTGTAGACTGTAACCTACTAGAATGCACTTTAGACTCTTGGAGTCTAATTTGGTTCTTTGTGCACTTGGGTATATAGGAGTAACAAATACTCCCGAATACCTTTAAGTGTTTAACATTAGGTTTCCTTCTAGTCCAAGCTTGCACTGTAGTTAAGTTTTCCAGTGCTTTGGTTGGGCACCTATTAAGCAGGTACACTGATGTGTTCACTGCCTCTGCCAAAAAGGTTTTTGGTAAGTCTTTCTAATTTAAGAGTGATCTGGCCATTTCCATTATAGTTCTATTTTTCCTCTCCACAACTCCATTCTGTTGTGGTGAGTAGGCAGTGGTAAGCTGCCTGGGTATTCCTTTGGATTCACAGAAGTTTGTGAATTTTTGAGAGAGGAACTCACCTCCTCTGTCTGTTCTAAGTGACTTAACACTCAGTCCAGATTGTCTTTCGACAAGTGGTAAGAGTTTCTTGAAGCATTCAAGTGCTTCAGACTTGTGCTTCAAGAAGAATACCCATATATATCTCGTGCAATCATCTATAAACAATAAGAAATAACTACTGCTGCCTAAAGATTTTACTAACATAGGACCACATATGTCAGCATGTAGTAGTTCCAATGGTTTGGAAGCTTTCCAGGCATAGTGTTTTGGAAAGCTCTTTCTGGATTGTTTTCCCAGTGAGCACTCTTCACAGACAGAGGTATGCAGTGATAGGTTTGAAGGCACTCCATTTACTAAATTATTTTGAAAAATGTTTTTTAGGTCTAAATAGTTTAAATGCCCAAACCTTCTGTGCCATAAAGAAGCTACAAATTGGACATTCATTGAGAGAATGTCTTATCTGTTTTCTCAGCAAATGTCAGTGGAAAACTTCTTCCACTTGACATTTTTACTGTCCAAGAGGGTTGATTACTGCCTTGATCAAAAATTTCACACGTTTTATTTTCAAACGACAGTTTATAACCCTTTTCAATTAACTGGCCAATACTTAGTAAATTCTGGTCCAAGGCAGGAACCAGAAGTACATGCTTTATGAATTTTGTTCCAGAGCAGGTGGGTACTGCCACTCTGCCCTTGGCTTGCGCCTGAACTAGTTCACCATTGCCCAGTTTGACTTGTGAGTTTACCACTGGAAGTAATTCCACAAATATTTCTTTATTTCCAGACATGTGGTTTGAGCAGCCATTGTCCAGAAACCAGGTGTTTATTGAATGTGTATTTTCTGTTTCATTTGCATAAAATAGATGTTCTACAGAAGTTACTCATTCTGTAAAACCAACACTCTGTTTAGAGATGCTCTTACAGTTATTAGAACTGTGCCCAAACCTCTTACAGTTATTAGAACTGTGCCAAACCTCTTACAGTTTTGGCATTGGTTCTGTTTTCGAAACCAACACTCTGTCGCAGTGTTGTTTAATCTCTTGCATATATTCCAAGAGACAGACTATTCCTTAGATGAGTCAATTGAGAGAGTAGAAGTAGAGCCTGTTTTAATTTTATTTTTGTTTTTATTTCTAAACTCATACCTTTGTGTATTTTTCTTACTCCTCATGTCTCTGTATTTTACTTCGGCCTTGTTGGAGCTTTCTTCCCATTTGACTGCATTGCAGTCTCTACAGAGCTTTCTGCCCTTTTCAGTAATCGACTTTCATAAGACTTTAGAGAACTCAGAACTTGCTGGATGGAGAGTTTTGACAAATCTTTGGTTTCCTCTATCACTGCCACAATGGCATCAAACTTATCAGGCATACAGATAAGTAGTTTTTCAACTAATCGAGTCTCAGAGACATTTCTCCATGAATCTTAAGTTGATTAACTATATCAAGAAACTGAGTTGAAAACTCAGTAAGAGAATCTGAGTTTTTCATACTCAGATTCTCGAAATCTTTTCTCAAGGAGTGCAGAAGAGCTCCTCAAGCCTTCTTATCTCCTTGGTATTCCTCGATTAGGAGGTCCCAAGCCTCCTTGGCTTGAGTACAGCCAAGTAATCGAGGGAATATTACATTACTTACACCCTGTTGGATGAAAAGTAATGCCTTAGTATTTAATTTCCGTAATTCCTTCTCTTGCAATAATTCCTTACCTTCCAGAATAGAATAATTAGGGGCTTCTACATATCCAGAAACCACAATTTCCCATATATCTTGGGAGATAAATAATGTTCGCATTTTGACAAGCCAATAGTCAATATTTTCACCATCAAACAAGGGAATAGGAATCGAACCCGAGTTTGATGAGTTTTGAACTTTTGAAAACATAATAATCTTAAGAACAGCTTAAAAAAATTTGAACAGAATATTAGGGTTTTGTAAAAATAGGTTTTAAAAAACCACAAAACCTTTAGATCTTAGTAGATCTAGTCAGATCTATGCTCAATCTTAAGAAATTTGTGAGAAATAGTTAGGTTTTCAGAGAACGCCTATTCTGGAGAGATTAGATTTGAATATTATTCAAAAATAATCTCGATATCAGTTAGGTATCGAAGCTCTGATACTACAATGTTGTTTTAGAACAACTATTCCATGTTTAAAACAAGGAATTCTCAAGAAAAGAAGCACAGAACAGAGAAGAATGAGAAGAGCAGACGAGAAGGAGAGGAGAGAAATGCGCAGTAGGAAACCAAAAATCAAAACTCTTAGTAAAGATTGTTCAGCCAGTAGCTAGGTCAAGAAAAACAATCAGCTTTTATATTCATCCGATAATTAAAAACAAAAAGAATTAATTAAAGAAATACTTTACCGCAATAAATTAATAATTGCTCATTAAGGGCATAGTGGTAATTTCACTCTAATCGGCTCAACTTAACGAACAGCCCGTCAACAGCGGCGGCCCCGCCAAGGTGCCCCAGCAAGCACCCCAGCCTACAATTAGGATAGCCAGCTTCCAAAATGAGCAACGAAGCGTGCGCAGATGTTACAAAAGCATCAAAAGTGTTGACCAACCGGCCCACTGAAAATGTCGACTTCGCGCCGCAGGCGTATGCCCTGCGGCGTCTCATCGACGGTTTTTCTCCGGTGGAGATATATCTCTTTTCGCGGGAGTATATTTTTTAAGTTGCACCCTTCATCATTTTTAGCACCAGCTTGGGTTGCATCTCAACAGTGGGCTCGCTCATTTTTTGATTTTTTTTCATAACATGCCTATTTAATCTTCTTCAGCCGAAGTTTTGGTTAAAGTTTCAACCGCATCTAATATTATTCCAACTCCGGTGGGATTAGATGATTTTGTGATCCATTCAATGTCCCTTTCCCATTGTCAAGTAACTTGATCCCCGCAACTAACCACGTAAAGGTCCTAATGTTTGACTTCGACAAACATATTGCTAGTGTGAACACATTCAAACCCACTGTTTTTCAAACCCACCGCATGATAAGGTAATAAGAAAGTTTTTCAAACCCACCGTTAATTCGCTATCCTTCGGACGAAAAATGAAAACCATTACTAATCTCAAGATAAAATGATGATCAAAAGTGGATAGAAATGTTCTTATCATTTCTAATTAATTACTTTCTTTGTGGTATCTCAAAGATCACCAAGTTCTTATGACGATTACTTCCCATGTGTTTTGTGCTTCATTGCTAGCTTTGGATATCATTTTGTCGATTATTTTGTCTCACCGTCCACCATACTTTGTTTTCCGTCTCAAATTCAGAAATAGATAAATTGTCAACAATATATGAGATATAATGATTTAGCATTAAAACTGTCATATTTCATCTTTTTTTTTTCAATGTTTTTGTAGGTATTCTTTGGTACATTATTTTTATTTCTCCATATCGAGAAAAAATTCTTTCTATGTTTTATTGATATTTTATAAATTTTACATCAAATGGTGGAAAAGTATTGTTTGAGATTTTCTAATTTTTTCATTATTTCATTCCAATTACTATCTTCCTTCACTCTTGCTATTAAACATTTTTATTCATGGCTATTATCAGTGAGCATGTTTGATTTTTCTTTGTGTACTTGGTCTTCGCCTTGTTAGTAGATATCATGATGTTTCACCAAGTTTGTTCCTTAAACTTCTTAGAAAACACTTCTCATATCTTCAAGCATATCGTTCTTTGATCTATACTTTTATTAATAATGTTTTGTTTCATAAATATATGTAATGTTGATGGAATATCAACATTCTTATCAATCTCATTGTACTTTCATGTGATTTCTAATATTGTTTACATAGTTATTATTTTTCATTTCATGTTGATGGAATTATAACTCTCCCATGAAAATCAATCAAGAAAATTGTATTTAATATATATTTGGCGAAGCCATTATGTTGCGAGCTCAACTCAAAAAAAAATGTTTAAAATTTGATATACCAATTAATATATAGCACAAATGTTTAACATTCCTATATGAACATATGGACCTTCCAATTCTTCATTGTAGATGTATTTTCATGTGTCCAATCTTGAATGTTAAAACATTTACATGATGATTTATAATGTAACACTATTATATTCATTCCTACTCAAAGAACAATAAAGTATACTAATAGTTTTTCTATTCAAGTCAAATTTGTTCATCTTCAAATCTATTGCATTATTTGTTCTTGAAAAGTTATTATTTTGTTTTTCATCTTTATTTTAAACAAGTGGACCTTCATCAAAAGGTTTCAAAGTATATTTATTAAAATTTCTAATTAAGATGCTCACCTTTTCTTCCAATAACATGATTATCTAATATCTATTATTAATACATTAAAGTGATTATTGAAACATATACTTAGACTAAGTTTGAATTAAATTGATGGTGCAAATGAGAAAATAACATGCTTAATTTACTTATAGGGTAATCATAAACAAACACCACGTGGTGCATAATTTAACAATGGGTGTTCCCATTATTTTTTTTTATCATTTTTCCTAGCAAAATATGCCTCATTTAAAGCCGAGCTTCAATATTTTGCATCTTAAAGAAACACAATTCAAACAATATTCATTTTTGTTTTCTTGCACAAGAATTTATTATACTTGATTAGCATAATGTAGGTTTGGAGACTTTCTCATTAGCATAATCTAATTCAATAATCTAATTAACTTAGTTACATATGAACTCACTTAAGATAAAAAAATGTATGATTTGTTGAGTGTATTATGAACAAATACATAAGCAATTAAAATGATTACCAATATTTGTGTGTGCATGAGTGCGTGTGCATCCAAATTTATGTGTTTCTTAGTTTATAATTTTTATTACAAGTCATAGGTATAATTATAACTCAATATATGTATATATGTACTTATATACCAACTTTAAGGACCTTTATAGATGTAAATATTTTTAAAATATAAATTGACATATACTAAAATATGTAATTTCAAATATTCAAACACACACAAATGTGCTTACACACACATAGCTATCAAATGCATATATGTTTAAACACATACATATACATATATATATTTTTACATATACCCAAAGACATGCATGCAACTTAACTAAGCTTTGTAAATATATCTATAATAACATTTATTTTTATTTCTTAATGAATGTACTACATGTAATACATACACATAAAGCAAACAAAAACATACACACACAAGACACAAATTGCACTATAATTAAAATAATGGTTGTATACAATTTGGACACACAAATTACATAAAATAAACTAAACACTACATAATAAATCAAAACAACACAATATAATTGAGAATTAAAAATACAATAGTACACACACTATACTCGACAAAAATATAGCTATAATTATATATATCATAAACTTCAAACTAGTGTGAGGAGGAGAGGAGTTAAAACTAGTTGCATTCTTAAATCATAGCTTCTATGTGCACCCTACATAAGCTTCCACGTCAATCCAAAAGAATAGCCTTAATTTTGTATAACATGCACACACATAAATAAAGAACAACACTCATTGAGTGTTCTTTTTGAAAATAGAATGTGAGATTTTATCTCCTGTTCTTGGTTCACTATGCACGACTCCTACAAAAATTACAAAAATAAAAAATATAACTAGTTTATCCAACTTGGGTGGACAACAAATCAGCGCATCTACCATATGCAGGGAGACTCATATTAGTATGCAATTTAAAGAAATTAAACTTTGCCGATGACAAAAATATCATAAATATTAGAGATATTTTTATTGACGTATACATTTTCAAGTACAATTAATTTTTTTATCTAATATATCACATATATAATGATATTGCACATCAATATGTTTTATCCTACTTTGAAAAATTAAATTTTTAGAGAGATATATTGTAGCACTGATTATCATACCATACAATGTATCTATCATATCATACATCCAAGTCTGTATGAAATCTTTATATTCATAAAATGTTTGTAAGTTTAAGTAGCTATAATAAACTCATCCTTAGTGTTGGATAGTGATATGTACTTTTGTAACCATAAGTTTAAGGATGTTGGTGGTTTAATGTCATCATGCATCGTCATATTTCAAAGATTGGTAATTTAGCTTGAAACCATGAAGACAGTATTGGAAGTTGGGACCCTATTTTTTCTAATATTGAACTCAATTATGGCTATAGCTAGAATATTTTTTATGATTTTCATGAGCATATTATTATCTTGAGGTGTTGTGTCATTGAAAAATGTATCAAAAAATTTATTATTCGAAGAAGCAAAGAAATATGAGAATGAAGAAACTTCTTATGATATTATTGTTTATGAGAGACATGATATGAGCACTATGAAATACACATATACTAAACAAAGAACTCATTCTTATAAAGGTAATTTGCAAAGAAGAAAAGTAGTCAAGTATTACCACTATAACAAAATGGGATATGTGAAAAAAACTATTATTCTTAGAAAAGACCACAACAATGATGTATGAAAGGAGATAGACCCGAGGGAGAGGCTAACATCACCTCAGAAGGTAACTTTATACTAGTTAATAATGATAATTTTACTAATTTAGTATCTTAGGAGAGGGAATGGCTTATTGATTCATGAGTATCATTTTATACCACCCTACATATTTGGTCATTTTGATGATGCAAAGATGGACATTAATAAATATAGGCAGTAGTGTGACATCACAAAACAATGGCATGAGAGACATTTAGTTTTATATACAAACAAGATACCAATAGATGCTAAGAGATGTCTGGTATGCATTAGATATTCATGTGAACTTTATGTCCATTGATATGCTAAATGACATGAGATATATTAGTAATTTTGATTATGATCAGTGAATACTACGTACCCAAGGGTGCATTGTTCATTGTAAGGGATAAGAAAAAGAGTAATTTATATGTTATTCAATCAAGAGAGCCTAGAGATCAAGAAAATATTCTTAATCAAAAAAGTAATATTGGTCTTTGACATTGGAGACTTGATCATATTAGTAAGAAGAACTTTCAACTTCTAGCTAGAAATAATATCTTTCCATTTGATCATGTATCTTTTATTGTTGAATGAATGAAATGATGGCTATAAAAAGCCATATAGCACATTTTCACTCTCTTCCACCCTCGAAGAGACCAAATATCCTTAATCTTATTCATATCGATGTATGCTTCGAGTAGAGTAGAATACTCAATGGGGCTCTTTATTTTGTCACATCCATTGAATTTTAATCTAGGAAAATCTGGGCATTTGCACTAAAAATGAAAGATTATATCTTTTATGTCTTTTAGGATTTTCATACTAGAGTTGGGAAAAAGATCAGTAAAAAAATATTCTTTATATATTCTAATAATGTGGAAGAATATCGAGATTAATTTGATAGTTATTGTGTATCTCATAGCATTATACATGAAAATAAACTAGCCAATATGCCATAATTGAATAGCATCACTAATAGGATAAATTGGTCAATTGAAGAGAGAGTTTGGTACATATTTTCTAATGCGCATCTTCCCAAAGAATTTTTGAAAGAAGTTATGCATATGATTGTTGATGTAATCAATAAGTATCCTGTCATTACCCCAGATAAAGATATTTCCAATAAAATATAAACTATGAAAGGCATGTCATATGATAATTTGTGAGTTTTGGGCTAAAACACTTCATTCATATCTCAAATGATGAATGGTATAAACTTGGTGATATTGTATGTTTATGCATCATCGACTATGAACATGTATGTTTGGGTATAGACTATGAAACCAAATTTCCAAAGAACTTGTTTGATGTAAACATGTAATTTTTAAGGTGAACTAATTTGTAGATACAATCATCTGAGTAGGAATGAGAGTAATTCTCTAGAGATTAATATTTGCATATGACTAATGATAGTTCCTTATAAAGATAAATCTAAATAAGGGAAACTAATTGAGCAACAACCTGATGATTCTAAGCCATAAGATTAACTTGATATTTTCGAGCACCAAGATATTCCTATTGAGGAGCTGAGAACAAATATTCCAACTAGAACTGAGTATGACACAATTTTACATGATGATACATCTCAATCTAAATTGAAAAGATTATCTAGGCCCCTCTAAGTATACTTTAGATTATGTGAGAACATATTACTCAACGATGTAGATGAGCCCAAGACATTTTAGGAGGTCATCACTCTTGAGAATAAAGATGAATGGCATGCTATGAAGGAAGAGAGTGAATCTCTTCATATCAACTAGACTTATGATCTAGCACCATTACTAAAAGGGAAGCAAACTCTAAAAAGTAGATGGCTTATTAAACTAAAATCTAGTGATTTTATTCCCAATCAAGATACACGGCACAGTTAGTAGTAAATGATTAACTCAATATGAAGATTATATTTGTTCATGGTGACCTTCACAAGATTCGCTAAATTGATCAACCTAATGGATTCATTATAGAAGGGAAGAATGTTCTTATTTACAAACTAAAAACAATCTTGTATGGTCTTAAACATGCTCCTAGACAATTATAAAAGAAATGTTATTCAATCATGGAGTCTTAAGACTTTTAGCATATATCTTGTGAACAATATATAAATTTTAGTCATTAGTTAGATAATTATTGTCACTTTGTTATGTTTCCTAATTTTTATGATTAGGCAATATCCCAAAATATTATTGGGTAGAGGTCACTCATCCAACTAATCTCACAAGTATATGGGTCTTACAAGTAGTAAAGTAGATTTTCATCCATATATCAATCTCATAGAAATTATATATCAAAAATAATTAACTAATAATAAGTCAACAATTACTCTAGTTGAAAAAATAATATTAGGCTTTTGGTGAGACTCTTAGAATCTAGGATTAGTGTAATCCATAACACATCATGACTTATTTAAATAGCTTGGATGTTATTGTGCTTGGTTACAAAACAAAGGTTGGCTTATTAAGAAAATATCATATTATTCTAATGGCATACAAGGTAATTATAAACAATTGGGTCCTCTCTATTGATTGTCATCTTGTAGTTGTCAACTTGGTACCTTATCACTGAAATAAAAAATTAGTTCTACTCAAGGGTCATTCACAATTCCATACCTTTTAGATAACTCAATAATTATCCTTTGATGGTTACTTTGTATATACATTCTTATTATTCAATCTCATATCTCATAATGGCATTAACTGAGCACCATACTTTCATAATTAATATATTTTTTTTCTTAAATCTTACTAGTATGAGCCATATGAGAGGAAGTAATTCATAGGACTATCATCACCTTTTGGGTTACCTCAACTCTTGCATGTCTCATGGTTTACCTGTCACCATCTATCATAATGATCCATTTATCTTACTAAATGTGAAACTCTTAGAATAACATTATATAAAACACACACATCAATAGAGGGTTTGTTTTTTTAAGATATACATAATGGACTATCTTATAAAAGTAATTGTCCTTTTAGCTTCATAATTATCATACTTGCATGATTAGACCTACATTAACATCGGGTTTTGACTATAAGCTTGTCTAACTCATTATGATCTAAAGGTTTATCACTTCCTTCATATTATTATGTATGAGTGTACTTCATGTCTTATCTATCACCTCCACCATGACAACTCACACAAACCCATTGATAATAAAATCCTAAATTTAGTGCTACATAAATATGACATTCATCAATAACTAAACTATAATAAAATACAAATATTAAAATCAATTAATTATCCATCACACAAAATGAAATACACTAACCTTAGAAATCAATTTAGCCAAACATTAAGGTAATATTAATTTGAGATATATCTCATAGAATTTTAGGTTACCAATGATAACCCTAAAGAATATATAGGAATCAAACCCAAAATCTGCACTTCTTATTTTGTGTGCCTCAGATTTTCCCCTAGTTGGGAAGTTTTATCTTTGAGGAATATCATAGCTTTGGCTTTTCATCTTTGTAACCTAAAGTTGTGACGCAATAAGTCATGTCTTTGGCTTTTTAATTGCTTTATATTATCTCAATGCTAGGAATGATTATTGCTATATATTTTATTTATGTAACACAGTTATGATACTATAGTAAAGTTCTTGAGATATTTTTTATGAAAGATGCTGAGCAAGTCTAAACTTGCTCAGCCAAATATTTTAAGCTTAGCATCGAGCATAGTCCAAAGATTAATGAAGAAATGAGAGACATGAATCAAGTCCCCTATACCTTATCTATCAGTAGTCTTTTATATGTTTTGGTTTGCACTAGACTAGATATAGAGCACACTATCTACATTGTCAATTCTTTTCGCTTGAACCTAGTTAGATATATCTAGGATGTACTGAAATATATCTTGAAGTACTTATGGAGGTCATCTCAACTATTTTTGTGCTTTAGTGGGTTAAAAGTCATGCCTCTCAGATATACTAATTTTAATAAGATCGATGATTCATATTCACATAGATAACATCAAGTTATCTAATAACCTTTTGAGGAGTATTATATCTTGGTAATCCAAGTTACAGAAGTAAATATCACTATCCAACACTAAGGATGAGTTTATTATAGCTACTTAAAGTTACAAAGACACTTTATGAATATAACGATTTCGTACAGACTTAGATGTATGATAGGATAGATACATTGTATGGTATGATGATCATAGTGCTACTATTTATCTCTCTAAAAATTTAATTTTTCAAAGTAGGATAAAACATATTGATGTGCAATATCATTAGATATGTGATATATTAGATAAAATATCAATTGTACTTGAAAATGTATGCGCTAATAAAAATATCACCAATATATTTGTGATATTTTTGTCATCGGCAAAGTTTAATTTCTTTAAATTGCATACTAATATAAGTCTCCCTGCCTATGCTAGATGCCGGTGATTTGTTGTGTACACCCAAGTTAGATAAACTAGTTAGATTTTTTATTTTTGTATTTTTTGTAGAAGTCGTGCTTAGTGAACCAAGAACAAGAGATAAAATCTCACATTCTATTTTTCAAAAAGCACACTCGATGAGTATTGTTATTCATTTGTGTGTGTGCATGTTATACAAAATTAAAGGCTATTCTTTGGGATTGATGTGGAAGATTATGTAGGGTGCACATAGAAGCTATGATTTAAGAATGCAACTAGTTTTAACTAAATTAAAGGCTATTCTCTTTTTCTATACGACAATCTAGATGCAACTAAATTGTTGATTCTTAGCCAAGAAGCCAATGATCATACTTGTCACATAAAGAATAATGTGAGATGAGATTCAAAGTATTCACCCCAAAAACCTAAATTATGTATTTGCCTTATATTTTAGATTTTGATGATTTTATACCCTAAAAAAATATATTTAGTCAAAAACATAATTTTATGCATTATGTGTTTTATAAACCTCTTATATATGTGAAACCATCATTAGCACATATTATTCAATTTGACAGTGTTATAATTTAGACTTTAATTTTCTACTGTATTGGATTTTTAATCTTTTGTATTATGGTTTTTTGGGTTTTTATGTCATTTAATTTTATTGCTTCTGTTACTTAAATAACTAAGCATCATTCTTGATTTTTGTGGTTTCAAATAAACTAATGTCCGAATGGCCTACTCCACCTAATATTATGATTAATTTTCAACCGACATTTATATAAAATAAATTAGATTTATCTATATTTTGATAAATTAATTATCAACAACATATTACTAATGTTCTAAGTCATCTAAAGTACATGGACATGTTTAAATAGATTATGGAAATTCTAGAAATATGAATTTTGACTAACTAACGTTACACTCGTGGGATAAATAAATTCAAATGAAGAATTTTGGTTGTATCAACAAAACTGTAAAAAATTACTAACTATTATTGTCATTCTAGTCTTATCAAAATAATATGTTTCTCGGAAATAGTTGCTAGATATTTTCAAATAATTTATAAAAGATTCCGACCCTGCTGACCAAGATAACATGTTAGAATGTAGATTTCAATGGTCAATTAAATGGAATCAAGTTTTCAAACATTGAAAATAAAGTTAATAATGGTGCCTATAATTTTTTATCCATGTCAAGATATAGTTTATAATGATGCTAAGTTGGGATTTGTATTAATAGAAAATAACAAGACTATGGCATATGCACCTAGGTTATTAAAGTTAATGTGATTGTCAAATCATTCTGGAGAAGTTCAATTATTCAATTCAAAAGGAATTAGCATTTGATTTCTAGAAAGTGAAATTCAATATCATAAGCACATCTATTTTGGAATACATTTTTTATACTCGTAGGAATCAAATAGAAATTGTATCCTAGCAAGGCATTATTCAAAATAAAAAGAATTAAAGAAGTGAAACAATCTAAGTTCTACCAATATAAAAATGATATTCTTTATTTTATAAATCATATCTTTGTGCCTTAAAAAATGTGGATATTTTGAATCAAATTTTGAAAAAGCTTGTTCATCATTGTATTGGTAGAAAATAATATATTGGTTGAAAAATATAAAGATCCAAGTTATATATAAAATAACTCAAGATAAAGCTTTAAAGTCCACGAAGACTTGTTAAACTTTTAATATTAGAAAATAGATGTTTGAGAATATGCTGATTGATTGCATATTAGTTTTGATGGTGTCAAGTTTAGAAAAATATTTCTCCGGGAAATAGTTGGCAAACTGATCAAGTATATTTATTTTATAATGACTAGGAAATTATTTTTATTAAATCAATTAGCAAAGATTTATGTTTGATAAATTGTAAGATTCACTATTTTTAGTGTATATTGTCTTTAATTATGATAAAATGTTTTACATCTACTTTTTTACTAAAAAAAGATCATAAATTGGACTTATTACTAATTTAACTAAAAATACAACATATCAACATCAATTATATGAAGAAATTGGACATATTAGTTAGATATAGAAAGACTTGTGAAGCATTACACGAAAAAAATTAGTTTAACACCATGATTAGGATGAAAACTTGTTAAAATGAATATAGTAAGAGAAAGATATTTGAACAAAAAATTATCAAGGAGACTGAAAATGATTGAAGTGATATAAAAAAAATTAGAATTATTCTTGAATAAATAAAAAGAGATATATGTATAAGCAGATGAAACAGTTTTAGTTATCCTTGGCTAATAAATATTTTGAAAAAATATCACTGTTAGAGAAAATAAAAATTTGTTCTATAATTTTCTAGCCGAATCAAATCTTTTGCAAGAGTGGATCACGTATCATACTCACTTCTCTCACCACCAAGTTTTTTAAAAAGTAATGACATATATCACATATCAATATTAAGAAAATATGTAGAAAAACAAGAACATAAAATTTTAGAAAAAGATATAAATATCAGATATCATATTATTATTAGCATGGAATGTAGGTATAACCCCTAAATTCTTGCAAGAAAAATAATAAATATAAAAAAAATAAAGATTTCCAAGCATTTTATGGGAAAAGTTAACTATTAATAAAGTCTATATCTTATATTTTCAATTATTTTTAAAAACATCTAAAATTGTTTATATTGGTAGGCACTGGATTAGTTTAAAAAAAATTATAATTAAAAATATCAATTAAGTAAGTATATTTAAATTTGTTTAAGTGAAAGATAAAATTATAATGCAAAAATACTAAAATATTCAATTTTTTATCTCTGCAAAAATTTAATTAAAATTAATTATTCAAAAAGAGCAATATAACTTTTAAAAATAACTAGAAGAATGAAAGTTTTGAAAATCCAAACATATTAAAATTTTTAAAAAAAATCTAATCTTGATCAAAAAATTAAGAAAATTTTGTCAAACACAACTAAAATAAACTTATTTGAAAATCATGTTTTGGGTTAACACAACCACCCTTTCCCTCATGTATTCTTTATGGTCAAGACTTCAATTAAACCTTATCCTACCTAAATTAAATTTTAATTGAATATAATATCTCATTCTCCAATAATTGAATCTGATTACTTTTAACTATTCCTTATTTCCTTTCTTCTCTTCATTTTCTTCTACTCAATTTCAAAGTTTCATCAATATTTTCTCTTCTAATTGAAGCAAAGAAGTAAAAATTGGAGCACCACTTTTAATAGTTTTCTTAAGCACCACTTTTCTTTCTTCTTTCTTCAATGTAATTTAATTAAGAAAAATTAAAACCAAGTCAAATACAAATATAAAACTTATATGTGAGTGGGTGTGTATGTGTGAGTACAAAAAATGTGTATGATTACAACATATTCATTCAAAGAAACAATTATAATATAAGTTAATAATGAGAATTTAAATTGGGATGAAATGTGTGAGATATTAAGATAAACATTTAATGACCTATAACAGGAATAGAGATACATGTATCTACATTCTAGTTAAAAAAAAAATAAAAGTGAACGTCGTTGGTAATTTTGTAAGTAGTTATTGTAAGAATTAAGTAAAATAAACACATGAATTACGTGAATTAAGTGTGTGTGTGTGGTGAATTAAGAATGTATATGCATATGCACTTTTAATAACTTCTTGAAATTGAACAAAAGTGAATTAATGCTTTATAAAAAATATGTATTACATGTATTACATTCCTTAAGAAATAAAAATAAATGTTATTATAGATATATTTACGAAGCTTAGTTAAGTTGCATGCATATCTTTGGGTATATGTAAAAGAATATATATGTATATGTATGTGTTTAAACATATATGCATTTGATAGCTATGTGTGTGTGTGTGTAAGCACATCTGTGTGTGTTTGAATATATGAAATTATAGATTTTAGTATATGTCAATTTATATTTTAAAAGTATTTACATCTATAAAGGTCCTTAAAGTTGGTACATAAGTACATATATACATATATTGAGTTATAATTATACCTATGACTTGTAATAAAAATTATAAACTAAGAAACACATAAATTTGGATGCACACACAAAAATTTGTAACCATTTGGTTGCTTATGTATTTGTTCATAATACACTCAACCAAGCATACATTTTTTTATCTTGAGTGAGTTCATATGTAACTAAGTTAATTAAATTATTGAATTAGATAATGCTAATGAGAAAGTCTCCAAACCTACATTATGCTAATCAAGTTTAATAAATTCTTGTGCAAGAAAACAAAAATGAATATTGTTTGAATTGTGTTTATATGTTACATTATGCAATGTAACAAAATATTGAAGCTTGGCTTTAAATGAGGCATATTTTGCTAGGAAAAATGATAAAAAAAAAAATATTGGCAACACCCATTGTTAAATTATGCACCACGTGGTGTTGTTTATGATTACCCCCTATAAGTAAATTAAAGATGTTATTTTCTCATTTGCACCATCAATTTAATTCAAACTTAGTGTAAGTATTGTTGGATATCTTTAAAAAATAACAGAATTTTTTTAAAGATAATAGGAAGCTCCAAAGAAAACAATAAACAAATATGATTTTTCAACTTTGAAGATGAGTACACCTACTGTTTCAGCATTACATATATATACAAAAAAAAAAATAACTGCTAGACTATTTTAGCCCCCCATTTAGTAACCGCACCAAGATTAATTCATCATTTAGTAACCACAACAAGATTAATTCATCATTTAGTAACAAGATTAATTCATCATTTAGTAACAAGATTAATTCATCATTTAGTAACCGCAACAAGATTAATTCATCATTCTCCTCCTTAAGCTTGTTGTTCTCTAGTGATGTACCGCACACCAATTCTTTCTCTCATCTCTAAGAACTTCATTTTTGCTAGCGACTTGGTCAGGATATCAGCATACTGATCTTTTGTGCAAACATGTTGAATTTCAATTATTCCAGATTCAACACAGTCTCTAATGTAGTGGAATCGAGTATCGATGTGTTTGCTCCTCTCATGATAAACTGAATTCTTACTTAATACAATTACAGATTGATTGTCAATCTTTAGAATCACCTTTTTATCTTCAACTTTTAACAAATCTATCAACAATCGTCCTAGCCACACTCCTTGACATGCTGCTGCACAAGCAGCAATGTACTCAGCTTCACATGAAGATAATGCAACCACTTTCTGTTTTTGTGAACACCAACTAATAGGATTTGACCCAAGAAAAAAGATCAAACCTGTGGTGCTATTTCTGTCATCAGTGTCACCGGCTAGATCACTATCGGAGTAACCGATCAACTCCATATTTCCTTTCTTCTTATCATAAACGCAACCGAGGCTTAAAGTTCCTTTTACGTACCGTAGTATATGCTTTACTGTAGCCATGTGCTCCACCGTGGGCTTCTCCATGTATCTACTCACCATGCCGACAGAGAATGCTAAATCTGGGCGTGTGTGCAGTAAGTACCTTAAACTCCCAACAATACTTCTGTACATAGTTGTGTCTACAGGTAGACTTGTGCTTTCCTTGCTCAGTTTCAGACGAGGTTCCATCGGGATTTGCGAAGGGTTGCAATCTATCATTCCGCATTTGTCTAAAACCATTCTTGCAAAAGCCGTCTGGTTGAGTGTAATACTTTGAAAATTCTGACAAACTTCAATTCCCAGGTAGTAACTTAGTAATCCAAGATCACTCATGCTAAACAATTTCATCATCTGCAATTTGAACTTGTCTATGTCTTGAATATACTCTCCAGTAATGATTAAATCATCCACGTAGACTCCAACAATTAAATTCCATTCACCTTGATTTCTTATGTATACGGCATGCTCTAAAGAACACTTCTCAAAACCAAGTGTCCTCAATGACTTGTCTAGTTTTGAGTTCCAGGCTCTAGGTGCTTGTCGCAAACCGTACAATGCTTTGTACAACTTTAACACCTTGTGCTCTTCTCCTTTTATTTCAAAACCCGGCGGTTGAATGACATACACTTCCTCTTCCAAATCACCGTTGAGGAAAGCCGACTTCACATCCATATGATGTACCTTCCATCCTTTATGTGCTGCAATAGAAATCAATAAACGTTCCGTTTCCAGCCGAGCAACAGGAGCAAAAACTTTATCAACGTCTATGCCTTGTCGTTGAACATACCCCTTTGCTATTAGTCTTGCTTTGTACTTTACAATTCTGCCTTGAGTGTCCTTCTTTAGCTTGTAAACCCACTTTAGACCTATGGGTTTGTGGCTGTCATGTAATGGAACGAGCTTCCAAGTTTCATTTTTTTGAATAGAGGAAATTTCCTCCTCCATTGCTCTTCTCCACATCGGATCTGCCTTGGCTTCTTCAAAATTTGATGGCTCTTCTTCCCCTAGCAAACATAATCCCGAATATTGCATCTCTATTGGGACTGTTGCATCATACAAGCTTCTGATGTCACGCATACCTCATGGTCCTACTAATGATCTCTCATCGGATGTTGAGGGTTGTAATGTCTCGGTTGATACTGATTCTTCAAAACTTGCTACTGGAGTATATGGTGAAACAAATGTTCTGGATATCGTGTTCATCACTGGTGTAGCATGTTGATATTGGTTACCAATTTGTTATTGTGTCGTATGTGAGAGATCCATACCAGAATTGCTGATATCTTCTTTGTCTTCATGATTTGTTGTATCAGATGTTCCTGCTATGGTAAAATAGTGTGTTGCAAGAGTGTTACCTGCTGATCCTGCTTCTTTTTTTGTAAATTTGTTCCACTCCCACTTCTTTTCTTCTTCAAACACGACATCCCTTGTCACCACAACCCGATTTAACTTTGGATCAAACATTCGATAGCCTTTTGTATTCGAATCATAACCAATAAACACCATTGGCTTGCTTCGGTCTGCAAGTTTTGTGAGTTGAGGTGTAACATCTTTTACATGTCCCACACATCCAAAGATGCGAAAATGATCAACAGTTGGCTTGCAGTTGTAATATGCTTCATAGGGAGTTTTGCCGATGATACCTTTTGTTGGTGCTCGATTTAGGAGATATACGGCAGTTGATACCGCTTCTCCCCAAAATTCACCTGGGACTCCCATGCTTTTTAACAGACTCCTTGCCATGCCAACCACCGTTTGATTTCTTCGTTCAACAACTCTATTTTGCTGAGGAGAATAAGGGGACGTAAGATAACGCTTAATTCCCCAGACTTCACAGTAAGTCTTGAACTCATTTGACGTGAATTCGCCGCCACGATCTGTGTGAAAAACCTTCAATTTGCTATTTTTCTCTATTTCTGCTGATGCTTTGACCTTCATGAATCCCTCAAATGCTTCGTCTTTGTTTCGGATCAGCACCTGCCACATGAATCTAGTACAATCATCAACCAATAGTAGGAAATAATGGTTGCCTCCATGTGTAGTAGGAGTTATTGGTCCGCACAAGTCTCCATGCCACAGTTCAAGGGGTGATTCTGCTCGGAATTTTGCCACCTTTGGAAATGGATTTCGGTGTTGCTTTCCAATCAAGCAACCATCACACATGCGGTCTTTATTATCGATTATGGGTAGACCGTGCACCATTTGTTTCTGACTTAGAATCTTCAAGGAATGAAAGTTCACATGCCCGTATCTTGCATGCCACCGCCAAGCACTTTCTTTACTTCTAGCCATAAGACATTCTGGTAGGACCTGAGTAATGTGCATCAAGTATAAACGACTTCCTGACCTGCTCACTTTTGCTAAAAGCCTTCGTGTCCTGTCCAAGATAGTCATCACTCCTCCTTCAGTTATAAATTTGCATCCGTTCTCATCAAACTGACCAAGGCTTATTATGTTGCTCTTCAACTTTGGAATGTAGTAGACATTAGTTAATACACGATGTTCACCTGTGACGCATTCAAATAAAACCAAACCTTTTCCATGTATCTCTACAGACGAGCCATCTCCAAATTTGACTGACCCTTTAATGGTCGTGTCAATTTCAGCAAATTTTTCGATGCAACCGGTCATGTGATTACTTGCGCCTGTATCTAAATACCAAGCCTTGTCTTGGGTGTTGATAACTTTTGGCACCACCTTGTCTTCGTGTAGTAATACCCGTTCGTTCTGTGTTGCGCAGGTTTCGACCATCAACAGTGTCGGTTCTTCATTGGTTTGTGTTGTAACAAAATTGGCACTTTCTCTTCGGTTTGGCTTGAGACACTCTTTTGCAAAATGACCATATACATTACAATTGAAACACTTGACCTTGGATTTGTCGAAGTTGTGTGGCTTTCGGTCTTCGTTAGTGCGTTCACCATTTCCTCGACCTCCACCATATCCACGCTCGCGGCCACGAAATCTCTAGTGACGTGCTCCTCTTTTGATATTGTTGAAACTTTCATCTTTCTTTCCCTTCAGGCACCTTACCTTCCACTCGGCTTGGGTAAGAAGTAGTTATTCTTCACTCCCCTTTGGAAGTACTCGGCCTTTAAGCCCTTCCTCAAAGATTTTGAGACGGCCAATTGCTTCTGAGACTGACATATTCTCAATATCACCAAATTGCTCGATCGTTCCGATAATTTGGAGAAATCTGTCTGGAACTGCGCTGAACAATTTTTCCACAATTTCGTTGTCATCCAGCTTCATGCCCAGCGAGCGAATCTCACCCGCCAGTGTTGTAAGCTTCATGGAGAACTCGTTTATTGTCTCTGAATCCTCCATATGTAACTTATTCAGTTGTCGTTTCAGTACCTGTAAGCGTGCCTTCTTGACGCGATCTTCACCAATCCACATCTCCCTGAGTGCGTCCCAAGCCTCCTTTGCCGTATTCTTTTCCGCGATTGTCATCATCACGTCATCTGGCACGGCTTGAGAAATTGCTACCATGGCGCCTTGATCTTTTTCGTCGTCCGTGTCTCCACCTTCAATCACTGACCATATCCCTAGCGAACGCAAGATTATCTTCATCTTGACAGCCCATATGCCGTAATTCATTTCGCTTAACGTTGGATATTGGATTGGGATTGAGGCTCCTCTTGCCATCGGTTTGACGAATGCACGCGTCTTAGATTGTTCTCCTTCAACACCGGTCATGACTTCAACCTCTGATACCAAATGTTGGATATCTTTAAAAAATAACAGAATTTTTTTAAAGATAATAGGAAGCTCCAAAGAAAACAATAAACAAATATGATTTTTCAACTTTGAAGATGAGTACACCTACTGTTTCAGCATTACATATATATACAAAAAAAAAAATAACGGCTAGACTATTTTAGCCCCCCATTTAGTAACCGCACCAAGATTAATTCATCATTTAGTAACCACAACAAGATTAATTCATCATTTAGTAACAAGATTAATTCATCATTTAGTAACAAGATTAATTCATCATTTAGTAACCACAACAAGATTAATTCATCAAGTATATGTTTCAATAATCACTTTAATGTATTAATAATATATTTTAGATAATCATGTTATTGGAGGAAAAGGTGTGCATCTTAATTAGAAATTTTAATTAAT